>JABFPJ010003062.1:0-17295 GCA_022817425.1 Gryon sp. ZL-2020 | reverse complement strand
TTACAAATATATTTCAGAAATATATTTGAAATATATATTAAATATATAACTTTTTGCCGAAAATATATGTGCACATATTCACATATATTTTTGCATATATTTCGAAATATATTTTCTTCCGTTAGGGATATTTTTTGTATTTTCACTTTGTAACAAAAATCAAATGTCCACAATTATTACGTTTATGCAGATATCTCATATCTGGCATAGCGTTGCACGAAAGTGTGCATTCGTTCATTAACATTGATTAATGCATTTCCAATGCATGTTGCTGATAATTTTTTATACACGACTTTCACACTGAATACATATTTATAATTATTCTTATATTATTAAAGTATTTCTACTTTAAAAAAGCTCTTTTTGATTATTAGGTATTCATTTATTTATTTATTATTGTAATGTAATAAAAAAATAAAAGTATTATAATGTAATTATTGTGCTATTCGCATATAATGCGAAATATTATTATACGTTACTACTAAGAAAACTTGATCTATTTCTGAGGGATATAAAAATGATTGATAGTATATATATATCTGTATTCTTAAATGAGACTTTCAAAAAATATGCTTTCTGTATACTTTTATTTCTGTCTTCTTTTTTATTATTTTTTTATTATTACATTCTATCATGTACATTTTTTGGCCAAAAGGAATCATTTCCCGCGGTGCCATTTATGTAAATAACACAAATAATAACAATAACAATAATAACAATAACAATAATAATAATAATAATAATAATAATAATAATAATAATAATAATAATAATAATAATAATAATAATAATAATAATAATAATAATAATAATAATAATAATAATAATAATAATAATTCAATTATTCAGTTATTATTATTAATAACAGGGCGACAGAGATGCTCGACATAAATGACAAATTTTCCTGTTAAAAACAGTACAATTTAGTGTTGAAACATATATTTATTACATGTATACCGCAAAATTAAATTTGTGCGATTTTAAGATTAAATTTTACCGTTTTTAACAGGAAAATTTGTCATTCAAGTCGGACGTCTCTGTCGCCCTGTTATTAACAGTAAAATTTGCTGTGATTTTTGGCTCAGTGTATATGTTATAGTAAAATTTACGTTCAGATTTTAATAATGCAGTTATAATTTTCACTAGAACATTTTCATCGTGTATAATCTTTAATATTTGATATTCATTCATCAACAAAAATTTATTTGAAGTTTAATTTCATTATATTATTTACTTAATCTTTTTAATTGTACAATTTTAGATCATCCTGAAATTCCGCAACGTACTGGAAAGATCAACAATGTTGACAAATTTGACGCATCATTTTTCGGCGTGCATTTTAAGCAGGCTCACACAATGGACCCGATGTGTCGGATGTTACTCGAACATGCGTTCGAAGCCATCGTTGATGCTGGATACAATCCTCGCGAGCTCAGAGGAACCAAAACTGGCGTCTTCATTGGCGCCTGCTTCTCTGAGTCCGAAAAGACTTGGTTTTACGAGAAAATTCAGGTCCTTATATTTTATTATACAATTATTTTGGGTACAATTTATTTGAAAGTTTAAAGTTTATCCATAATCCATAACGAAAAAATTGCTGGGAGGATCAAGTTGGCTGAATGACACGATTTGCCAATTACAGACCTGTCATTGTTTATTTCGACTCTGTGATTGGGTGAATTTAGGCACAATTTGAGAATTGAATTCTGATAGTTTAGACTTTTTCGTTACTCAGCCATGAAAAACGTACTTTTCGCCACATGGTGACATAAAATGCTGTATTCATCTCTAGGGGGTTTTAAAAAAACTGAATTTTCTGCTCCCTTGTGGCGCAAAATATCGTTTGCACCATGGAAAATAAAAGAAAATTCTCTCCTCGTGCGATTACAAATCTCGCCTTCGGCTCGGCTTGTAAATTTCGCACTCGGTAGTGCATTTTCTTTGTCATTTCCTTTGGTGCAAAATATACTATTACGCTCCGAGAAGTATATTCTGGACTAAGGAAGATAAAATCGGAAATTTTTTTTTCTGAGTAAAATTTACACCCGAGGCGAAGCCGAGGGATGTAATCGTGAAGGAAAAATAATTTCCGTTTATTTTCCATGATGCAAACAATACTTTTTCAGCACTTGTGCAGTACGGAAAGTGGTCATTTTCCGCACTTGTACGGAAAGTAGTTATTTTCCACACTCGTGCCTAACGGCACTCGTACGGAAAGTACCTACTTTCCGCACTAGTGCGACAAATGGACACTTTCCATACTGTCCCACGTGCAGAAAACTGTCGTTTTCCACTCGGGTGCAAGCATCCTAGTACAAAAATATACTATTTGTTAGATGGAAGCCAAAAATGCAGTTCTCAAAAAAATGCACTGGTTCTAAAAGGTGCAGTTTCGGTACCGCGTGACAAAAATATGGTTTCCCTCGTAACGAAAAATATGGTTTATACTATGGGAGATAAACAGAAATCTCTTCCTCGTGCGATTAAAAACCTCGTCTTCGGTTCGGATTATAAACTTGGCACGAGGTAGCGAATTTCTGTTTTTGTCTCCCTTGGTATGAAATATACTATTTAGCAAGTTTGAGGAATCAGATATAAATAATTAAATAAATGTGTATGTCATTTTATTTTAATATGTGTGAAATATTGAACTTAAAAAAAATATAGATATATAACTAAAATGTCAATCTCATATTTATGAACTTTCATTGACATGAAATAATACATTTAAATCTGTAATAGCTTCATATTTAATGTAGTGTGTCACAAGATTCAATCGACTATCGGTCGAAAATGTACAAATTGCCAAAGATTATATTAACTAAAGAAATTTTTAATCATATTTTTTCACTCAAAATTACTTTAAATATATAAAATAAAGTTTAACAAATAAATTTTAAAAGATCTGGCGGGGTCCAATAATTTTTTGTATACTTTATATTTGAGTGTTAAATTTTGATTGAAGTTTAATTTTCGATTTATATATATATAATAAAAATCATTTTCGACTGATTTGAAACACATTATATTTATTTAAATATATATTAAATAATTTTGTTTATTAAATTAATTATATCTATTATATTTTTCATTGTATTTTCATTGATTTAATAATTAAAAAAAATTAAAGAAGAAAAAAGAAATGTCTTAATGCTTTTTGACAGAATAGATAATAAGTTGTTGTGCGCAATTGAATATTCATTTATTTAAACTAGAAATTCGTGTTGAAGTGGTTTAATCTATGAGCTGATAATGGCAAAAATTAATTCGACATGATTATTAGGTGACTAATGAATTCATACACAAATATAAACTAAGAACCATCAGGTCACGGGTGAAACTAGAAAATACAAATTTCAAGACATCATGCCGTTCGATTGACGACACATCAATGAATTTAAACTTATTCCACATTAAAGAAGCCGAGTCGTATATATTTGATGTTTAAGTTTTCACAATATCGCGTGATTTCTCAACATGTATTGCACATTAGTTTCAGTACAATTAAACATCAATAGCACGAATTCATTATTTATGTCCCATTCAGTTCAATTTTTCTTTTGCTCACATTATGCTTGACATTATTGGCTTTTACTTCGATGAAAGTTATGCGCTTTAATGATTAATTTGTATAACACAAAAATGACGTAATCAAAATTAACATAAAAAATATAATAATCTTTTACGAAAAAAATGGTATATAATTTGTTTTAATTACTTTTTAATTATTCCAAATTAACATAAAAATGTGATTCGGACTTATGAATTTAAATTAATTTCAAGAAATTAGTTGTATTACCTATTTGAATATTTATTATCAGTATTGGCGATTATTAGACGTTAAAAAACGGAATATTATTCTCAAATTTCTATCAAGTTTAATAAACTTTTTATTAATTTATCATTATACGTATTTACAACATTATAAATAAAATAATAACCCACACAATCGAAAATATATTTCTTAAATATATAAAAAATATATTTCCGGTAATAAGTTGTATAAATTATATATATTTTAAATATACAGTACCGCTCAAAAGTATGTGAACACCTAGAAATGACTGCAAAAATGATGACAATTCAAAATATCATAATTTTTTTGAAAATTAAGATAATTATTTCAAATTTTGAGGTAATGATGGTTGAACCCTTAGCATTAGAATACGAAAAGCTAATTTTGAATATATTGCCTTTTTCCATAATTTTTGCAAACTTGATCTTCAGTACCAATTTTATTTTGGAAAAAATGTATATTTGAGAGCTTGCCATTTTGCGAAAAAAATTGTTTCAACCAATTCAAGTTTGGCATGTTTTAATTTGTACTGTAATGAACAACTCTTCAAAATTTCAAGTTGATTCAATTTTTTTTGCTGACATATAGCAATTTGAATTTTAGCATGCATTTTCAATATAAATTGACTCTGATCAAACAACTGATAACTGTTAGGGTTAATTATTTATGTAATATACGTTTATATTTACACAATTATAAATTTTTATATTTATTTAACAATAAATGCATTTTTGAAAAATAGTTTTTGTTGCAAAAAATTCGCAAAAAAATAAATTTCGCACAAAATAAATTTGTAACATTATTTTTTAATTTAATGTGAAAATTTTTCCAATTTATGATTTATATATATATATATATATATATATATATATATAAAATGAAGTTAAAATCATGCTAATTCGCAATTTTTTCTGTAATTCATTAAATTCAAATCAGCTGTTTTGATGAATTATCAAATTGCTATCAATTTGATTTTACAAAGGAACTGATAAATGATTAATAAGTTTTTCTGTGAATCATTTCCGATCACGCCAATTGTTTGTACGTCGCAAACTTGTTGGTTTTCAATACTAAGTACTGTTTTTAAAATAATATTGTCGGGAAACATTAACATTAGGTTAATGACAACTGACGTAAGCGAGTACAAAATTGTTAAGCAAAATTATTAATTTACTTTGCTATGACATCAATACTGCAAAATTGCATTTAAACAATGTTATATCGAATGAAACTATCAAAACTTGCACTATGTTTGTTATTTGAAATAAAAATAAAGAGAAAATAATGAGTAAAATTAAACTGTCAATAATTTTAGTGATATAATACATTATATTAACTAACTTAGTTAACTAATTAAAGTAATAGGTAAAATTAGTTAACTCAGTTGATTAATACACTAAAAAGTATAGTAAAGCAAAATTAACTAATTAACTAAATTAACTGTTAAATCAGACATTTGATGATTGACCTAGCATATTAACTTACGCTGTAAACAATTTTTTCAATGCGTTCGGTGTCATCGGAATTAAAAATGCAATTCTGAAGTATTGACAGATGTTAGTGCAAGGATTGATTCATTGACTTCATAAAGTTTTGTTTAACTACAATTAAATAATTCAAGTTCAGTTAATATTCCAAAAATTATCTGTTTATATTTATATAATCGTTTCGAAGATAAAATTATAACTAAATTTTATCTTTAGGTCAATGGATACGGTATTACTGGTTGCAGTCGTGCTATGCTTGCAAATCGAATTTCTTACTGGTTAGGTGTCAGTGGTCCTAGTTATACAGTCGACTCAGCCTGCAGCTCCAGTTTGTTCGCACTCGAACATGCCTACAGAGCGATTCGAGAAGGTATTTGCGATTCAGCCCTTGTTGGAGGATCAAATCTCGTTCTTCATCCTTACGTGTCCTTACAATTCTCTCGATTAGGTACCAACATCTCAACATTACTTATTTAGTCTTAAACCAAAAATATATCACTGAGTTTCATTTTATCAAGACTTTGTCATCATTTTAGGTGTATTATCTCCTGATGGTTGTTGCAAAGCCTTTGACGCCGATGCCAACGGTTACACACGTAGTGAAGCCGTTTCAGTAATCTTTTTGCAAAAAGCGAAAGATGCCAGAAGGATATACGCAACAGTCGTTCATGCTAAAACAAATTGTGATGGTTTCAAAGAACAGGGAATTACGTTTCCATCGAGCATCATGCAGAGTAGGCTTTTGAACGAATTTTACTATGAATGTGGTATTCCTCCGACTAGCTTGGACTTTCTTGAAGCTCATGGTACTGGAACGAAAGTTGGCGATCCTGAGGAAGTTAATGCAATAGACAAGGTGTTGTGTCCTGGACGCAGCACTCCACTTAAAATAGGATCCATTAAGTCCAGTTTGGGTCATTCTGAACCTGCCAGTGGTGTTTGTGCAATTGCTAAGGTAAAAATTAACAACTTATAAGATCTTAAAATTATTTAAAGTTTTAACGATTAAGTCAAATTAATAAAATTTAAAATTTAAAAAAGGATAAATAAGTGAATGTTCTGTCTCAACATCATAGATTATTATTGCAATGGAAAGTGGTTTCATTCCACCAAATTTGCACTACAAAAGACCACGTGAAGGAGTGAAAGCTCTGGAAGAAGGCAGAGTTAAAGTCGTTACGGATTTAACTCCATGGGATGGTGGGCTTGCAGGTATAAATTCGTTTGGATTTGGCGGCGCTAATGCTCACATTTTATTGCGATCATACTCAAAGAATAAGATTAATAATGGTGCACCCAAAGATGACCTTCCACGATTGGTTATTGCATCGTCAAGAACAGAAGATGGTGTTAAATCATTAATAAATGATGTACGTAAGTTAAATAATTTCAAAAGAGAAGAGATGATTTTAAAAAAATATGATGATAACTGAATTTTTATAGGTGGAAAGTCATCCAGTCGATGCGGAATATGTGGTTCTTTATCATAAGGTATTTGCTGAAAATATTTCAGGACATATTTATCGAGGATATACGATCGTTGGTGGAAAGAACCGAACTGAAGAAGTTATAAATCTCGTCCAAGAATATCCAGGTGCTAAACGACCAGTATGGTTTGTTTATCCTGGAATGGGTTCTCAGTGGCCTGGAATGGGTAATGAAACTCAAAAATTGCAAAAATAATAAATTAATATAGATAACTAATTAATAATTAATCTAATTATAGGTGAGGATCTATTAAAGATCCCAGTTTTCGCAAAAGCCATTGCAAAATGTGACAAAGTATTAAAACCACGAGGAATTGACATATATAACATTTTAACAAGCAAGGATTCAACTGTCTTTGACAATATTCTTAACTGTTTCGTTGGAATATCCGCTGTTCAAGTAAATTATGATTTATTTTATATAATATCAATTATATGAAATATATCAATAACTATTTTTTTATTTAAATGTTTAATTTCCTAACAGATCGGTCTAACAGATATTCTCTTTGAGATTGGCATCAAACCCGACAAATTAGTTGGTCACTCACTCGGCGAAGTTGGTTGTGCTTATGCTGACAAGACTATTACAGCTGAGCAGGCGATTTTATGCGCTTGGGCAAGAGGAGTGAGTTCTCTCGAATCTTCCCTGATCCATGGCGCAATGGCTTCTATTGGCTTGGGGGCTAAAGAAACCAGGGACATTCTACCAAGTGACATCGATATTGCTTGCCATAATTCAGCTGACAATTGTACTATCAGTGGACCGCATGCTTCTGTGAAAAACTTTATCAAAAAATTGGAGGTATTTTTCAAAAAAATCTAAAATCATAATAATAATAATAATCTTCTTTTCTTTATGAACCTAATTATTTCCATATTATTCATTTTCAGGCAAAACAAATCTTCGCCAGGGAAGTTAACTGTGGCCAAATCTCATACCACAGTCGTTACATTGTCGATGCTGCACCAAAATTACTCAAATATGTTCGCGAAATAATTCCAAATCCCAAAAAACGTAGTTCCAAATGGATAAGCTCGTCTATTCCCAAGTCAGAATGGTCATCTCCAGTAGCTCTTTTGAGTTCAGCTGAGTACCATACAAACAATTTATTGAAACCAGTACTCTTTGAAGAAGTTACTTCGATGATACCCAGCGATGCAATCGCCATCGAAATTGCTCCACATAGTCTCCTACAAGCCATCTTGCGAAGATCATTAAAACCTAGCGTAATTAATATCGCACTAACAAATCGTCGACACAAGAACAATGTCGAAGTACTTCTGAAGTCCATCGGTCAGATGTACGTTGTGGGTCTACAACCTCAACTAGCCAATTTGTATCCAGCCATACAATTTCCAGTAAGTCGTGGCACGCGAATGATTGCACCTCTAATCAAATGGGAACACTCCAATGACTGGTACGTGACTTCCTACCGGATGCAGGAAAAAATCACATCCGGTGAAAGAACAGTGGAAGTTGCATTAACTGATGAAACTTATGAATTTATGGCTGGTCATATTATCGATGGAAGAAATCTTTTACCAGCCACAGGATATTTGGCTTTAATTTGGGAAACACTGGGAATGATGACGGGCCAACTGTATACCGAGGTTTCAGTTGTTTTTGAAGATGTTAAATTCTTAAGAGCCACGAATATCCCGAAAGAAGGTTCAGTTGAACTAACTTTGATGGTACAAAAAGGAACTGGAAGATTTGAAGTGGTGGAAGGTAACGCTGCGGTGGTTACTGGCATGATTCGAGCTACGAACAATCCCGCAGCTGAGAGAATCGATCCTAAGGATATACCGGATATTCCAGACAAGGAAGAAATGAATAGTCGGGATATTTATAAAGAACTCAGACTCAGAGGTTATTATTATACTGGATTTTTCAAGGGAATTAAGTCCGCAACTATTAGTGGAGAAAAAGGACATCTTCAGTGGTTCAATAACTGGGTCGCTTTTATGGACAACATGTTGCAGATGAAACTCCTCACGAATGATACCCGAGGACTTTTCGTTCCAACTGGAATACAGAAACTTGTTATTGACACTAAACATCATTTGAATCAGTATCGTATGATGCCCGACGATCAGAAAGAATTTCCAGTTTATGTGAATAAAGAAGCTGACATCATAAGTTCTGGAGGAGTGGAAATTCGTGGTCTAAAAGCCAGTGCGATTAACCGTAGAAAACCTGCTGGTGAACCGGTTCTTGAAGAATACAAATTTGTCGCACATCGTGACATGAAGAAAGTAACACCAGTTGAGGCGACTCGACTTTCATTACATCTGGCAATGGACAACCATTTGAGCATCAAAGTTCGAACTTTAGAATATTTGCATGAAAACGAGCCAATTGAAAATATCTTTTCACCTTTGATTATCGAGGCACTTGGAGATATTCCTTTGATACAAGCGGATGTTAATATTGTTACGGAAAATTACGCCGGAGATAAATTGCCACAAAACATAAATGTTTTGGATCCAAAGAAAATTAACGCAGACACCACTGCAATGATTGCTTATGGAAGAAACTTATTAACAAAAGATAGAGAGTCGATTTTAAGTCAGTTGGTCATGGGAGTTGAGGAAGGTGGATTCGTGATGAGTCGAGAGAGTCAAGCTGGAAATAATATGTACAAGTTTGCAGATGCTCTTGGATTGAAAGTCGTGTTGGAAAAGAAATTGGACAATGATGTGTTGGTGCTCATGAGAAAGAGAAATAAGATGAGAAAGCTTATAGTCATTCAAGTTAGTAATAATAAGTTTGATTGGGTAAATGATCTAAAGAAGGCAATGAAAAACGAATTGGAACAGGACATTGCTATGGCGTCGAAAATATTGTTAGTTGCTCAGGGAGACTTCGAAACGGGAATCATTGGGTTGGTAAATTGTTTAAGAAAAGAACCCGGTGGCGAAATTGTTCGTGGTCTTTTCATACAAGACACTAAAGCTCCGGAATTTTCATTGCAAAATCCTTTGTACGCCGAACAATTGCAACTTGACTTGGCGTTGAATGTTTTGAGACCCGGTGGAGTTTGGGGAACTTATCGGTAAACTTTCATTGATAAATTTTATTCCGCTAATTTATTATTATTAAATAAGAAAAGTATGTATAAAATTTGATCACATTTCAGGCATTTACCAATGAAGCCTTTAGAACCAATTCCGGTAAACCATGTCTGGGCCAACCAACAAGTAAAAGGAGACTTATCCTCACTGAAGTGGTTCGAAGGACCGTTCTTGAAGAACCTCAAACATCCAGATTTAGTGCACGTTGTGTACGCGTCTATTAACTTCCGTGATATTATGTTAAGTACTGGCAAACTTGCCACCGAAGTTGGCGCAAGAACAAGACTCAATCAAGAGTGTGTTATTGGTTTTGAGTATTGTGGCATTGATTCGTCAGGTCGCAGAATTATGGGCATGTTTGATAGCAGATGTATGAGTAATCTTTTGCTTGCTGAAAGAAGTCTCTGCTGGACTATTCCTGATCAGTGAGTTGATATATTGATTATATAACTATATAAAGTAAAGAAGACCTTTTAAAACTTAAAATATTTCTTTCAAAAATTAGATGAGAAACCAAACAATTTATAATTTTTTCCAAATTTTCAGTTGGACTTTTGAAGATGCCGCAACCGTGCCATGTGTTTATGGTACATGTTATGTTGCACTTTATGCTAAAGGAAAAATGAAGAAGGAAGACAAAATTCTAATTCACGCAGGCAGTGGAGGAGTCGGTCAAGCAGCCATTAGTTTGGCTCTGTACGAAGGTTGTGAAGTTTTCACAACAGTCGGTACACCAGAGAAACGTAAATTCATTAGAGAAAGATTCCCACAAATTCCCGACGATCATATTGGCAATTCCAGAGATACGAGTTTCGAACAAATGATTATGAAGCAAACCAATGGCCGCGGTGTAGACATTGTTTTGAATTCATTGGCCGAAGAAAAGTTGCAAGCTTCGGTGAGATGTTTGGCAAATGGAGGAAGATTTTTGGAAATTGGCAAGTTTGATTTGGCAGCTAATAATCCACTTGGCTTGCAAGCTTTTATGAAGGAAATCAGTTTCCATGGTATTATGGTAGATAGCATATTCTATGCAGAAAAAGAAGTAAAAGAAAAATTCAAGAAGATGGTGTCTGAAGGTTTAAATAATTCAGCAGTTAAGCCATTGACGAGAACTATTTTCGATAAAAATGAACTGGAAGCTGCTTTCAGATATATGGCTGCTGGTAAACATATTGGCAAGGTGAGGATTGTTTTTCTCAGAAGATGTTATCATAAAAAACACAAAAGATTCAATTCAACTTTGACATTTACTTATATATGTATTTATGTGGTTATCGGTTCTCAATCATTTATTTCATACTCAAAAGTACCATTGTGTATTTTTCCGAGTATCTTCAGACTATTTTTCAAGTAAGCATGTGATGAGTGTGTGTGTATATATATGTGTATGTGTGCATGCTTACGGGACCACCGGCTTAACGTGACTTCCGAACCACGCGGGTGTTATTGGAAGAATCTCCAATTCGAATAGTCGCGCCACCTTGCATAGATTTAAAAACCCAAAGTGATCATTCTCCCCACACCACTCGCTCCGACTGATTGAGTCATGACAAGTGGCTAGGCACCCGCTCAACATCCAAACAAGTCGAGCGGTCACTCATCTAAGTGACACTCATCCCTAATTAAGTTCAATGAGCGCCGAAGTACAACCGCCAATGACCTACCAGAGTGTTAATTTGACATTTACTTATATTTCTCATTGATTTCAGGTCATAGTTAAAATCCGAGATCTAAACGAACCCCTGGACGTCCCAATGATGGGTTTGCCGATGTTCCACTGCCAATTCGACCGCAGTTACATTATTCTCGGCGGTCTTGGTGGTTTTGGCTTGGAACTTGCCGATTGGCTGGTTCTCCGTGGCTGTCGTAAACTAGTATTAACATCTCGTTCCGGATTCAGAAATGGTTACCAAAAGATGCGCGTAAGCATATGGAAGAGTTATGGTTGCGAAGTGGTGATAGTTGCCGGAAAAGATGCCTCAAAAGAAGAAGAATGCAAAGATATTTTAAAGACAGCTATTGATATGGCTCCAATCGATGGTATCTTCAATTTAGCAGTAGTCTTGAAGGACAGTCTTTTGGAGAACCAAACAGAAGAGACATTTAAAGAATCCTTCAAAGGCAAAGCTTGGAGCACAAAAATACTGGATAAACTGACGAGAAAGATGTGTCCAGAATTACATTACTTCGTTGTATTTTCATCAGTGTCTTGTGGCCGAGGAAACGCTGGTCAAACCAACTATGGTATGTCAAATTCGGTAATGGAACGAATCTGCGAGGAACGTGTGGCAGAAGGTTTACCAGGATTGGCTATTCAGTGGGGGTCGGTTGGAGATGTTGGTTTGGTAGCTGAAATGCAAGAAGACCATAAAGAATTGGTGATCTCGGGAACTTTGCAACAAAGAATATTCTCTTGCTTACAAGAGATGGATGGATTTTTACGTTCTAAATGCGCTATTGTTAGCAGTATGGTTGTGGCGGAAAAACGAGCTGGTGGAGCTGGAGCTGAAAATATTGTGGACACTGTTCTTAATATTATGGGTAAGATTTTGTATATTTTGATGCATTAAATTGCATTAAAGGTACTTCAAAGTCAAAAATTCTAGTAAAATTTGAATACATTTTTAAATGAATGTGTTTTCTTTCTTTCTCTCTAATAGGTTTAAAAGATCTGAAAACCGTAAGCAAACACAGTTCTCTAGCTGAACTGGGTATGGATTCAATGATGGCGGTTGAAATCAAACAAACCCTGGAACGCGAGTTTGAAATTTTCCTTACAGCTCAAGACATTCGTAGTTTGAATTTCGCAAAATTGCAGGAAATGGCAGCCAAAGAATTGGAGAATGCTAAAAAGTCAGAGCAGAGTGGCGGAGACAGTTTAACGGGAATGAAACTTTTGATAAGAACTTTGGGTTGGGAAGGCATCAGTCCCGATGTTTGCATACGATTGCCAACTTTGGAGGAGGAAGGCCGAAAAGAAGTGTTCCTTATTGCTGGAATTGAAGGTGTTGCATCGGTGTTCTCGGAACTGGCGTCCAAAATCAAATGTCCGGCAACTTGTTTGCAGCCAAATATTAAGAATGTTGAGAATCCGACTATAGAAAGTATGGCGGAAAGTCTACTTCCAGTAAGTAAAAAAACGATTTTGGGAAAATTTCGGTAATATTAATTAGTTAATAAACTAAAAGATCCTTCCATTTTTTATTTATTAGGAAGTTTTACAAAAAAGCAAGGGAAGACGAGATTTTGTTATTGGTGGATACTCTTACGGCTCAATGGTGGCGCTTGAATTGGCCAGAAAACTGGAGCAAAATGGTCTTTTGGGTAAAATCATTTTAATTGATGGATCGCCAGAAATGATGTACGCCATTAAAGACACTCATTTACAAGTCACAAATAATGAAGAGATGCAAAATTATATGTTAGTCGGAATAATGGATATACTTGTGCCTACTGCTAGCGCTGCGGTAAATATTCAACTATTATTATATATATTATTATATCTTAATAAAGCAAAAAATTACGAAAACTTAATATTCTAAGTTTTCATATTGGAACTTTCATTTGTATATTATTTTGCAGCTTCTTACGGAGATAGAAAAATACACAACTTGGGAAGAGAAATTAAATGCTTTCCTAGCTAAAATACCTGAGGGACAAATTGCCATGCCTTTAGATCAACAAAAAGAACTTGTAACATCGATCTATAAACGTCTTAAAGCAATCGAGCAATATAATTACAAAACATTGCCACCACTTAGATCGCCGATAACTTTGATCAAACCATCACAAATTAGTCTTAAAACAGTCGCTGATGATTATGGTCTCAGAAAGGTACTTTCCAGATATTCATCAAATCGTCGTATCTAACGAATAATGTTCTATGTCATTGCACCGTTGAAAAACGTCCTATCTTCTATATAAAAAAAAGGACTTAGGCCTTTTTTCAACGGTGCAATGACATAGGATTTTATTCGCTAGATACGTCGAAATATACTAAATAATATTTCAATCGACGATTTATTAATAAAGTTTTATATTTTTACAGATGACATCAGATAAACTAGAAATTTACTATACGGAAGGCAATCATGTGACTATATTGGACAGTGACAAAGTTGCAGCGGCACTAAATGGAGAACCATTGGAAGATGCTGAAGAATTTAAAGCAAATATCTTCGCTGAAGGAAAACACATCGCGTCAATTATGACCGACGATTAATGTCTGTAGTAATTATATATATTGTGAAATTTCTGCTTATCATCAGTCGAGCGAGGGTACCAAATAAAAAAGTAAAGACAGAATGCATAATAGGACTTCTCCATTGTAAAATTATGATGTAACATATTTTCGATGATAAAATGAAATGTAACTGAAAGAATAATATTATATCTTTGGATGATATTGAAATATAAGAAAATAAGTCCGAATTTTAGATAGAATCATTTTATTGAATACCTAAAAACATACATACATGGGGCGTCATACAAATCACCTTAAATGTATGTGTAACAAATTTTAAACGTTTATTTTTTAACTGCAGAAAAATAGAATAATGAATTTCAATATTCGAACTTATATTACCAATATTAAACTTTTAATTCTACCTAATTATTTTTTTTGTAATAAAAATGCTAATTTAAGAAAAAAAATGAAAATTTGTGCTTAAATAACAATTAATTAAGTTTTACGTAAAATATACGTTTAAAATGTGTAACACATAAAAGACGTCACATATAGAGAAAAATGCTTGTTTACATATATAATGTACTTAATCATACGTAAATGACAAAAATTGATCAATAAAAGCATTTCAGTTACTCGTTCCATTCATTCGAAGAACTCTACCTAACATACAAGTTGATTTCAATTAAAAATTGTCCATTCACACGTGTATACGGTAAGAATTACTTTCTAATGGCAGTAAATGAAAATAACCAAAGAATTCAACATCTCACTCGGCCACTACAACATGGCCAAAATTACGCTATTACGGAATCCATTTAATAAAATTCAATAATATTCAAATGCTTCGATATATTCCTTTGATGACATTTGGAACATATAAAAATATCTTCTCTTTACATTTAAAAATCGTAATCATTAATTACTTCTGTTTTATTTCAAATCTATCGAAAACAGCAATTCATGTTCTAAGAAACACTCATTTTTAATTGAAGTTAATTATCAAAATATGCAAAAAAAATTATAAAAACGATGTAGGTGTTCGTTTCGATAATATTTTCAATATAAAGTTTTTACTTAACTCGCAAAGTATATTTTAATTTAGTCAGACTTTTATAAGTCCATTGGCTCAAGAACAGGTGTTTCGTCCTCGGTAATCATGACATTTAAATTGGGTACACTTGCGTTGTTGTTATTGGCAATGTTGTTGTTGCCAACAGACATTGTGTTGTTGTTATTATCGTCTTCTGTATTACTTGATGTTGATGGCGTGGGTGTAACCTGCGGTCCAGAAAGTAATCGCAAGTGTTTGTTTGGTGGTTCCCATAGTACTAAAGCCATGGTGGGCCTTTCTCTGAAAAAGAAAATCTATTCAGATTTAGTCTTTTTTGACAAGCAAACCTTCTTTTTCTTATTACAATTAAATAGTAATAAGAAAAATGGTAAATCCATTTTTAATTATTCGACATTTAAAAATATAAGTTTTTTTAAAATTTACTTATCGAATTGCATTAAAATAAATGAAATTCGAGGAAGAAACTTACAGTTTCGATAATAACGATGATGGTAAGATGGGCTCAGGTTGCAGTCTTTTTATTTCCTCGGAAATGACGAGTCTTGGACCAACTTTTGTATCCTCTGAATCCAGTGCAGAAATCGTCGGAGGTTCCATGTCTAAATCTTCAGCGAGTTCAATTTTTGGACTGGTTTCGACAAGTGACTCAAAGGCAGTGGACGTTGATTGTACTGGCTCTGTCATAACAGCGCTTTTTGTACTTATGTGAAGATCTTGAAAATGGGCTGCCATCTTTTCTTCTGTTATGAATTGTTTGGTTTGTCTCCTGTTTGTGAAATAAAATGAATTTAATTTACAAGTACATTTTTATTATTGAATATTTTGTTTATTTACTTTTCAAGTCACATTTTAAAATTCAACTTACATATCAACCATGTCATCAATAGGGTCAAGCTTTCTCTTCTGATGCAAAGGCACTCCTAAGACAGGCTGTGGTCTATCTTCGCCGAATCTGATGACATTAGATTGTGGTGATTGCATGGTCCATGGCATGGAAATTGGCGGAACTTGGGGTATCTGCATCCATTGTGGACTGTCTTGTGCGTATTGTTGTCCTCCCATCATGTGTTGAAAAATAGTTTGAGGTGTGTGATAATGAGTACCACCCATCATAGCATTCTGTAAATGATCATCGTGTAATTAATTGCAAAATCATACAAAAAATGTAAATAGTCAAAAACAAAAGCAAAAAGTTTATTAAATTGCAGTTTTCATTAAGTTTATTAGTTTGATGTAGTTTCAATTATTAAGTTTGTTTGTTAGTTTTCCTGGCTTTGTTTATTTTTTGAATTTGAATTATTTTCTGATACATTTTGTAAATAAATGTTAAATTAATCATTTAGTTTTGTTTGTTGAGTTAAATTAGTTATTTTCTCAGTGATTATACTTTTAATTAAATTCTTACAATCCATTAATTTAAAGTATGAAAAGTTCAAATTACCATCTACGAAGTTGTGTGTTTTTCAAAAACTTCAGCGATGTTAACCCGCACCTGCAAAACATTGAAAGCATGAGTTACGCTGTAAAAACATTACTTTTACTACGAAATTCAAAATATATTTGGATATTTAAAAATGCATTAAGGAGGTTGTTCCGATACAAGAGGGATATAAAGGGCATTTCTATTTAGAAAGCATAGATAATTCAAAAGAAATACCAATACATTTAAATTTTGCATACAGATAGAGAAACGTGTAAAAAATAATTATACAAAATTTGAAACAATTTTACAGTCAGTTTTCAAGAAAATGACCATTGAATTTTATTAATTGTTCGATAAGACTAATTTAAATTCTGATAAAAATCAACAACTTCAATTTTGGAATTGACAGGCTTTTGAGGAAATACTGTAACTTATTGACTATAGAATCATACAAATTTTCAAGTTAATGGCATTTTTTAAGCTATTGGAACAACCTCCTTAAGATGATTCTTCAATCGAATTCACTGCTTCTCTCTTCCACTAATGTAGTCACCATTAACTCTATCCTTTTTGCTCTTACATAGCTGAAAAATCACCTTAAGGTGATTCTTAAGATCTGCTACACCGGAGTTGGTGTTTTTTTATTTTTAAATTATTTAATAATGTATTAAGAATTAAAACATATACTGTTTCATTCTTTAGTTCTGGGAGAATTATATGATCGAACAAAAAATAATTTTATAAGTAAACTTTTGGCTCC
>JABFPJ010003061.1:0-17298 GCA_022817425.1 Gryon sp. ZL-2020 | reverse complement strand
TGTAAAAAATGCTACGCCACAAAAGTGTCGTCGGCATCATATTTTTACGATGTATACATTTGATGTTGAAAAAAAAATTTTCTCAAAAGTCATAGCTTCATGACTTCGAGGGGGGGTAGTATTATAGGGATGCTGTAAGGAATTCATAGGCAGATCATAGGGGTTATAGAAGAGGTTCATAGGGTCACAGGGAGCCCTTAGAGGATCCATAGAAGTATCTCGGGTGGAACTAGGGATTTCGTCAGGACTCATATACGGTCATAGAGAGGGGGTCACAGGGTTTCGCCCGGGCGAAGCCGGGGCTTCAGCTAGTTATATATATTTATTTAATTATTATATATATTTAATACATATTTATTTATACAAGAAGTATACAATTTAGAAATATTAATATTAATATTATTTTAGATAATTATGAACAAGGTAAAAGTAGATTGTTGCGGACATTTGAAAATTTGGATGCTGGGTTAGAAAGTGGACCATTAAACATGTCAATTAATGTCTTCATTAAAAATGCAGAGGAAAAGGCCATTTTATTAAACATTTATCAGGCTAAAAAAGAACTCGATGATGTCAACATTGTTGAAATTGGTATGATTTTTTATAAAAATAATTAGTAATTCATATATATAAAATATTTTTGTTACAAATTATAAGAATATAATTATATAATTATATAATTTTTAATTTATATAGTTACATTCATCGTTCTTGCATTTTGGAATTACTTTTTAACTTTATTAACCAATTTTAGTGATTTCTTCGAGTTTCGAATCATCAACTCCAATCAAAGTTTCATCAGTGCTTACAGATTCAAACAAGTGCGGTGATGGTTTTCTTAATTTATGTACAGATCTCAGTTCTTTATAAATTTAATTATTATATTATTATAAATTATTTGCAAAATTTAGGATAAAGTTTTATTATTTGAAGTTAAGATAAACTCTTTATTGTTTAAAAATGTAAAACAAAAAATAATAGGTATTATATAATAAATATAAGTATATAAATATAAGTATATAATAATAAGTATTTATTTTATTTTAATTGAATACATACATGAGCACTACGTTATTTTAATATGTATACAAAATAATTTCAGCAAAAATACGTAATAAAATTAATTAATTTGAATTTTTTGAGATAAACTATATGTAAAACAAGAAGCTATAATTTCGATGTTAGCCAAATTTAAAAGAAGCATATCATATGATATCAGGAAAAATCATGAGGAATTAATACATGTAATTTCTTCTACTGCCAAAGAAGCACCAATTCAGGAAATTACTGAATTTTCATTTCCTATTGACAATCTTGATGATTTCAAATCATATGATCAAAATTTATCAGGAAATACTGATATAAAAAATGCATTGGTAAGATTCTTTGAACTTATATATAGTACATAAAAATGTGAGTGTAATGCATATGTCTTTCTTTCTGAATATTTAGGTATGCTAAAATTTTTATATATATTATAATGAAATATTTATTTTTTTCTTAATTATAGATTGAAACGATGAAAAGCTATTGCAGAAGTTCTCCAGATTTTAAAGATGCCACTAGCAGAATTTTATCTTATTTAATAAAAAAAAGTGTCCAGGAAAAGTACAGTGGTCAAGGAATCTCACTGGGAAGAAAGAACGAAAATTTCTCGTTAACTAAAGTATACGACTGTTTACAAAGTAAATAATTCTTTTTTATTTTTTATTAAAATGGTAAGTAATATTTTTAAATACGTCTTTTCATATGTATTACGAACATATATGGGTGATTTCTTTACAACTTTCAAAAGAAAATAAATTAATTAATTAATTTAGTTTTGTATATTATGTAACCGAAATAGGTTACGGCACCGCGGAAACTCGGCGAACTGTCAAAGTGGACGTTCGCCGTCCCGGCGAACGTTTTAAAGGGCCGATAGCCCGGCCAATCGCGTCGCGCGGTTAGCCGGCCACTCCGGACGTGCGAAAATCGAGCGCGCACGTTCATGAAGAATTGGCCGGTAATCGTGTTTTGGTTTTTGCCGCGCCAAATGTTGTGCAAGAGATTTTTGTTATCTTGCGCTAAATTGTCGCCACGTGGCCCTAAGTTTTTTTCAAAACAGCCTACAAAGTTCAGTGCCCCTTTTCGTCGATATTGCCGCTGTGAGTGTGTCGTCCGGATCGTCATTTTTCATCGTTTTGTCGTCATCGTCTTCGCCGTCAACGTCGCCAAGTCGTCATAATCGTCGTCGTCATCGCCGCAAAAGGCCATTAAAAGAGCACGGGATACGATAGGTCATTTATTGGGCTACGTAAGTCGCTATTTTTTTGTATTTTTTTGTGCCGTCCAGTGTCCGTCTTTGCGCGTGTAAGAGTTTCTGCCACTCGATCGACCACCCTGTCGATATTTTTCTTTATTATTACTTATTAATCACCGGTGAGCGGTCCACCGCGTGACAATTAATTTAATTCTTATTAATTATAAAAAACAGCAATAAATTTTTTGTCATTCTATGTTATTAAATAAAACAAAATATTTTTAATTAATAAAATTGATTTATGATAAAAAATAACTTTCCAACTTCAATTTTTGTTAATTCATTTTTTATTCATTTTATTTTGAATTGTAATAAAATATTAAGATATCTATAATTCAACTAACTTATATTAAATAAAACATAATTGTTATTTATGTTAATTGTAATACGTATTTGTATTTCATCAGGTGTCATAACAGTGAATTGTAATACGTATTTGTATTTCATCAGGTGTCATAACAGTGACTTATCCACATGCAACGCGTGATATTCTTTCTCAGTATGTTAGCCGGTACTTAACCGGCGCTAAAGAGCGGGAAGGTGGACTTAAACTTCCTCACGTGAAACACGAGAAAAAGTCCAAGTGATATTAGTTTAAACAATTTTTTTCATTTTTCTTAAATATTCGTTCAAAAATGTTTTTAAATTTTTCTTCAATTTTTCGTAAACTATTTTTTTTATTATGTTAAATGTAAAGTTTTCTTAAAATGTTTCGAACAAAATTGTCAAGTTTGTTTTGGATATAATTTATAAAAAAATATAAATTATCTCATGTAACTATTTTTCATAAGAATATATAAATTATTTATAGTTTACCTTAAAATATAGTTCAGAAAAGACATAAAAATTATAGAAATAATTTATGATGATGATTATTGTATGAATCAAAGAAACAAATTTGCAATTTCATCAATAAACCTTTAATAAAATAAATTTGAAAAGAATATAATTGAAAATAATTTTTTTATTCATGTAAAATGGATAATATTGACATAAACTTAGTATATTAAGTTTTAATTGTATATAAAAAATTTAATTTAATTAAGTAATTGCGTAAATTATTATTCGGTATAAATTATAAGAAGAAATATTTAAAAACTGTCATATCAAAGTACCAATATACTAACTATCCTCGTCAATTTATCACTTATAAGACTTATATTCTAACATTTTTTAAATGCTATTTCTTGTTAAAAAATTAATTCTAAACTGCAATTTTACTATAAATATACATCTTATAAGAAACATCAAAGCAACCATGGCAACCGTGTCGGCTCTACGATGGCACAAGAATAAACATTTTATTATAAGCAATATAGAATCAGCAATGGCATTTGGTGTCGGGTTTACGTTGGCATAAGTTACGGGAACAATGTTGGCTAGGAGTGTATGACCAATGCTTGTACGTGGTGAAGAGATAACATTGACATACGCTGTAGGGACCATGTTGACACAGGACGTAGTGCTAATGTCGGCACATGTTATAGATGAAACACTAGCATATGATTTTGGGACAATGTTGGCGTCCAGTGTAGGGACAATGTTGATTAACAACGCTGACGTGTGTAAAACGCCAGCTTTAGAGTAAATATCGTTCCGTTGTTGATCAACGACGTCGAAACGATTTTGCCAACATCGTGTCATCATCGAAACGAAGTATATGGGTATTTTAACGAAGTATAACACTGACAACATTGTAATATTGAAAAAGAGAAAAGATACACATTACAGAAATGTACCTCAATCTCATCAACGGCAATCCTCATGGAGATATAATTATCGAGGGCAGAAGATTGTCAAAAGTTTGTTGAGAAAATATTGGCCTTAAACATGTCCGTAAGCCGGCTCCATGGAAACAAAAGTATTATTCAAAGGCAATTTTGAAGAAAGGAATATATAAAAAAGTTGACAATAAGCAGAAAGTTATTACCTCATTGCATTAACTCAAGTCCATACATCAAAACTGTGAATACGTGAGTGAAATTTTAATATTTTATTTTTTATTTTTATACAGATCTTTATTAATTTTGTCAATTTTAAAAATAACAAAAAACTATATTTGTTTTACAATATTTCAATTTATTTATTTATTTATTAACACTATTGTTGCCTAGAATTAAGAACTCTCATGGTTGAAACATAAATGATAAAATTAATACATCAAGATAAAATTATACAAAGTATAAAGAAAATAAAAAGAAAAATGAAAAGCTTAGAGATAGAATAAGACGGTGACAAAATATAAGCAAGTAGAAGACCATGAAAAGTTTTGTATTGAAATAAAGTAATGTAATAACTTTTTTTGAACCTAAAAATTCAAGTGCAAGAACGGATTTCTTTAGGCAGAGAATTCCAGAATTTCGTGGCACTAACCAAGAAGGGAAACTTAAATGCCGTCGAGTTGTAAAATGGTACAGCAAGTAGTGAATGCGACAATCGAACAGATCTAGATATTGTAGCCGACCTCTCAACGATGTATACAGCCAGGTAATGTAGACGTTTATATACTAACAAGTTGTAGGTCAAAGAATTCAGCCACACTAGCTCGTGCAAAAACTCAGATATGTGTTCATGTCTACGCAATTTGAAAATAAAGCGTATACACGAATTCAGTGCAACCTGTAGTTTAGACTATTGAATAACTGTCAGATCAGTCAAGGTAAGACAGCAGTAGTCGAAACAGGGTATTATCATCAAAATAACAAGCTGTCGGCGTAAATCTCGAGATAGGGTAGCATGACTGTGCTTGATTTATCTCAATCTGAACTACACTTTTCGACGAACTGAAGATATTTGCTCATTCCAGGAAAGAGTAGAATCAATGATGACACCAAGGTTTCTAGCTGACGACACATAACGGATAATTTGATTATCAAGAAAAACTACCGGAAGAGAAGAAAAGTCGATACGATTTATGAAGTACGGGAAACCAATAATCATAATGTTTGTTTTTGATGCATTGAGTAGCAGGTGGTTGACAGTAGCTCAGTGTTGAATTCTTTCAACATCAGCAGAAACCTGGGTGATCAGATAATGTATCTCAGACAAAGGACCTTGTATGTATATTTAATGATCATTTGGATACAACAAGTGGCGACAGTTTTGAATGGCAGAAGTAATATCGTTGATAAAGATGGAGAAAAGGAGCGGCCCAAGAACTGAGCCCGGAGGCACTCCACACATTACTTCACGCTAGGTTGAAAGTGTATTATTGGGTCCTGAGATCGGCACACGAAATATGTTTTGAACCACTGAAGAACAGCATGGGAGCAACCCAGCCTCTGCAGTTTCCACAATAACCTACCGTGATCTACAAGGTCAAAAGTTTTAATAAAATCAAATAGGACAAGGACAGTAATCATAATGTTGTCAATGCCCGCTCTAAAGTCACCCGTAAATTTGGTAAGAACTGTTTGGGTGGAGTACTGTTTGCGGAAACCTGACTGGTTCTCATCCAAAATTCCATGCAATGTGAGGTGATGGAGTAGTTGCTTGTGGATAACTGATTCTAATATCTTAAATAATTACGAATGGAGGGTTTGGTGATTTTAGGAATAGGTTTCATTATTGCGGATTTCCAGGAAGAGGAGAAGGATGATGTCATGAGAGATGTGTTAGGCAGGTAATAAGACAGGGAGAATTTTATGAAAATAATGAGCGGGAATGTTGTCAGGACCAGGGGCGCTAGAAGAGGATTTGGAGAGGAGCTTTTGTAGATGAGAAAGAGTGATACAGGAAAAGTCGAAAGAAGGAAAAAGGGACTGGGGAGATAAAATATAAGAATCAATTGGAAAGTATAGGAATTTGCTCTTAATAACAGTAACTGAATCAATGAAAAACCTGTTGTCGTCAAGTGGAACAATAAGGTTAGTTTTAGTTAACCCGTCATTCGTGAATAGGCGCGACTCGTCATCCGTCAATGTTCATCGTCGCCCAAATAATATGCAGTTCAGTGGGATTGTTCAACAGAGTGTGATCCATTACTGAGTGTCCCGCTAGTGCCCCACTAGTGCCCCTTACTGCCCCACCAGTGCTTATTTGTCCAACTATTGTTCAAATAGTGTCCCACTGGTGCCCTATCAGTGCCCCAGTAGTGTCCCGCTAATGATCCACTAATGTGCCATTAGTGCTCCAGTAGTTCTCCACTGGTGTTCCATTGTCGCCCCACTAATATGCATATCAGCGGGATTGTGCAACGGAGTGTGATCCAATAGTGCCCAATTAGTGACCCACTGGTGTCCCGCTAGTGTCCCGCTAGTGCCCCACTAGTGCTCTACTAGAGCCCCACTGGTGCTCTATCAGTGCCCCACTGGTATCCTCTTAACGCCCCACCAGTGCTTATTTGTCCAACTATTGTCCAAATAGTGCCTCACTGGAGCCCCACTGGTGCCCTATCAGTGCCCCACTGGTGTCCCGCTTATGCCCCTTTACTGATCCACTAGTGCCCAATTAGTGCCCCCTTAGCACTCCACTAGTGCCGCATTAATGCTCCAGTAATACCCAACTGGTTCTCCACTAATACCCCGCTCGTGCCCCAAGGCTCCCCTTTAGTGCTCCACTAATGACCCAATATTGCGCAATCTACTTTAACACCCACTTGGAGGATTCTCAAACCCATTCCATAAGTTTAATCATATCCCGAAACTTAAAAATCCATTTGTTGGACTTCAAATTTGGTGTACACTTTATTGACAACTTTCTGATCATGCTGTAAAAATTTCAGCTTAATTGCTTTTGCGGAAGTGTCCGAAGTAATAACACGTTTTTGAAAAAGAAATCGTAGCAAACCTAAAACCGCCATAAGCATTTCCCAACACTCAAATATCCATTTGTCGGATTTATTATTTTATCTGTTGATTAAATACACGATGATTTTGTAGCTAGTTTTATGTCGCAGAACACAGTAATGCAATGCTGTGTGATCGTGTGCAACGATCTTGAGGATGACAAATTAAGAGCTAAATTTTGTTCATTATTCCATTATTAAAATCTTTGCATTGAAATCTGAAAATAAATATGATGTAATTTCTCATCATTTTTTATTAATTTTTCCATGCTATACTGCATTTTTTAACATATTTCTATTTTATTATGAACATAACCTTTAACTGTCAAGGTCGTGTGTGATCTCTGAACATAGCGATTTTCGAATCTTTATATCACACATTCTCAAATTTCATCAGATCTTCAAACTCGTATATTTTTCTACACAAATCATCAAAAAATTTATTAATATGACCATTAGTCTTAGAAAATTTCCTAGTTTCAGGAGTTATAAGCATGTCATACATTTTTGTAACACCCTGTATTTTTTTCCGTACGGCATCTTCTATCGTTTTGCTACGAACACAAAATGTGCACAGTATAACCTTATTTTATTTGACCAGTACATTTATTCCCACACAAGCTTCGTAACCGTATGAGCTGTCAGTTTATTACAAGTAGTTTCTTCTTCATTCGTAGTTGAAAAAAGTGAAACAAATTGAGAAGCAAAAATATGCGATAGTTGATATCATTATTTTA
The DNA here is from genome assembly GCA_022817425.1 of Gryon sp. ZL-2020. Classification (NCBI taxonomy): domain Eukaryota; kingdom Metazoa; phylum Arthropoda; class Insecta; order Hymenoptera; family Scelionidae; genus Gryon; species Gryon sp. ZL-2020. The sequence goes on along the minus strand of JABFPJ010003061.1, from coordinate 9,473 downwards.
AAATATGTATCGAATATCGATGAATAAGTTTTCTTATGAAGAAGGATTATATACAAAGGCTTTATCTGCATAAAATAATTAGGCCGCATATTTAGTGTTCCAAGTTGAAAGTATAAATAGTTACGTAGCATTAATAGAAATATTATAAATTCTTATGCTACATTAAAATTGAAGTACTTGTATCAAATTACTTAAATAAATTTAATTAGGACTCACCCATATTAGATTTTGAAAATTAATACTTATTTTAAAGTAACAGTGTCTTTTTCCAGTGATTGCATTGATTGCACTTTTATATAAAACTACCTGTATTTAAAAAAATAATAAAATTTTTTCAAATTTTATATCAATGATCCCTGCCCAAATTTATCCAAAAGAACACTGATAGACATATATTTTCATTTTTTCAAGAAACAAAAATTTGGTGAGTCTGAATTCGCAGTAACATAACATCTGATATTCATTGTAATAAAGTATAAAAAAAGAAGTCAAATGTAACTTGAAATGATTGAAACAATTCAAATGTCGTAGTAGAATACTAATTTTAATAATGCTAAATAATTATGTACACTTTTAACTTGGAACATTAATTACACGGCCCGTATCAGATCTTCTACCTTAATAACATAAACCGTACCCTTTTAGAAATAATATATCAATCAAAAGAATACTTTTTTTTTTAATCAAATAATTTTAACATAGATTGATTTATGATATCTGAAGATTGTGCCATCGATGTAGTAACTAGCAATTTTAGTAATTAGCAAATTTAGACATACACATCAGTAACGCATGAAAGAACACCTACTGTCAATTGGCAGATTTCTTTTAATTCAAAGAAAATTTGATTTTTAAAATGAATCTTATAGTGCGTCATCTGTTGCGTAAAGTTAATAAATCAGAGCATTAAATTATTTCATTCTCAATAAAGAAAAAATATTAAAATAGAAGAAAAAATAATAAGGCTGTTCAGAGTTAAAAGATTGTATTCTCTTAACAAGCAGAAATATTTTTGATCGAAATAATGAACGGAGAATCATTTTCTTATGATAGTATTCCGATATTCATAAATGGCCTGCACTAAGAGTGCAACTACAGTAATTATTTGCTTCAATTCTGAAAATATAATAGAAACGTCAGGTATCATGTTTACAATAACGTTCATTCTCTAATCAGTGCAAAATACAGAAGAAAATAAAGATGAAAGATAGTAGATACTCTCAAGGCGAACGCCGAGATTTAGGATCGTTAACAACGTGGTAACACGGCGGTAATTCTTTTCTGGAAGTTTAATACCGTGTCGGAAAGCCTGTGTATTCCGGAAGCAATGTTGTTCACGAAAACCATGCACGCTCGAAAGAATCCTATAATCCTTGAAAATTGTCCTAAGGGATATTTTACACGTTATTCGTGGACTTTTTTGTTACTAGTTTGTTAGAATTTCTCATATATTAAATCTTTATAAGTAATTTATAATATACAATTAAATCAAGATGTGATAAAAAAATGGAAATTCATTTAATATATATGAGCACATGATAAATATTAATTTAACAGTATATGTCATTTGAGAAGTATAAATATATATAAACATTGGCCAATGAGAAATATATATGTACATCTATTATTGCTGAGATTGCCCGATTCATACGTCGTTTAAAAACTAGATTTTTCATAATGTTTCGACAGTCAAGCTATTTGTATACGATTATTTTAAATTGTCTGATACTGAAAGAATCATATGTGCACAGAGCTTACTGAGCATTTTGTACTTTGTCATTTTAACCCTTCAAGACTCGGTGCTGAATTTTGCTTGTCGGTGTCGTGGGCCCAACGCGTGTTAAGGCTTATTTTGTATTGTTAATTTATTTTAATTCATATATGTATAATATTTTAAAACATATTATTTTATAACAATTTCAGTAATTTAAAAAAATATTTTAAAACACTTCAATAAACAAATAAAAAATTGTTAATCAACAATTATTTATAAACACTTATCTATAAACAATTGTTGTACTTATATTTATTATAAATTAACTATTTATCAGGTTAATTTTACGAAAAAAACTTGTTGCACTGGATTATCAAAAAAACTCATTTTTCTCATTTTTTAATAATTTCTTAAAATAAAAAAAATATATTTTTTATTAAAATGTTATCATAAAATCATAAAGTTTCCGGCGAGTCGCTTCAAGCATTTAGAAACTACAACTTTATAGCAAAGTATGAGTTGTATGAGTTGTGTTTTGAGAGAAAGAATTGAGCACTTTTTTTCAATTCACAATTTTGTAAGAAAGAAAAGTATTATAAAAAATAGAAAATACGTTGACATACTTAAAGAGTGCTTGCTAGATGTGTCAAACATCGAAAAATTGTTCCATCGACGGAATAATTTTTTTACCATATATCTTACGACGGAACATTGACCTTGAACAAATAATTATAAACTATTTCTTATAAATTATAAATTTATTTACAATTTATAAGAAAAACTATAATCTAATGTAGACAATGAACATCGAATATTTGCAAAACCTATTCACAACCACTCATAATTCACATTTTTAGTGACAGCTATAGAAGATGAATTCAAAGCACATCATTTTTGCAGATTTTTTTTTGTACAAAATAAAACTTAAGTTACATTAAACTAAAGGACGAAAAAATGTCATTTACCTACTATTTTTTTACAATATTCTATCAATGCAAAGAGAAATATTCTAGCGATGCAGACTAACACTTGTTAATTTAATAATTGATGTAATTATATACAATTATATGCATTGTCTATGTATGTATATTTATTCTATCAATAAATTTGTTTATTGATTTTTTTACAAATAATAGTGTACACAAAAGATTTAAGCCATAAAGGGCAGCAGTGCAATACCGACTGTATTTTAGTACCGACGGCGATAGATTTCTATACTTTTTATAATAATGTTTCATACATTTTCATATACTGAAAAATTTTTTTCAAGTATTTCCCAATAATAATATAATTTCATGATATTAAATATATGTAGTTAGAATACATATAAAATATCATTCTGAAAAGTTAATTTTATCATGTTATACTATGTTCATAGATGATGGAAACATTATGAAATATTGATGTTATTTAAATATGTTTTAATTTGTCATAGGAAATTGTATCCCCTTTGAAGCTTTAAGAAATTGAATTTTACAATTTATACAGAGGCTTGAGAGAATGAGTTTAAATTTTTCTGTACTATAAAATTAAATTATTAATATTAGAAACTCCTTATTGAATATTGAATTAAAGATTTAAAATTAAATAATAATAATAATTTTATTTTAAAGTGATATCTTGAATTAATTCGCTATATCTGTGTTTCTATTTTTACATATATTAATTAAAATTTGCCTACACAGTAAAAAAATCTCGTGCCAGTGTAAAAGTGTAAAAATTTCAGTGCAATTTTTTACACCGCAAGGTGTAAATATATCTAAAGTATAATTATGATTGGCTGTTAGTACACCAATCGGTGTACAATTAACACTTTCTAGACATTAATTTGTATTTTTACACGAAATCGTGTAAATATTTGAATATTTTTTTACTGTGTATTTTAAATAAATATTATTTTTGTATGGAAAAAATTGTGTGTATGTATTATATATAATTTTAAATTATATTCCCAAATATATTAACATATTACCAGATGTTTCCAAAAAAGAACAATTGACTTTATTGAATCTTATACGTGTTTCTGGATATTCGAGTGGACAGAATCACCTTTCATTTACAATGTCTGTTGCATATCTCTCACAAAATCTAATTCTCCAAGCGCATTGGAGGAGAAGCGACAATCGCAGCATATGAAATAATGACATTACGTTATTTCCCAAGATAGAATATATATATAGAGATCAAAGAACTCAATTTTGTACGATCTTTTCAGTACCTAAACCATTGCTGGCTATCAAAAAAGCTGAATTTCCTAGTCTCGGTTTATACTAGCACTATCAATTGATTCTCTGATTCTCTTGGGGAAAAGGAATCGAAAATGAATCAAAATGCGAATAGATCAAGATACATGCTGCATGAGATAACTTATGTATATTTACGATATCATATTCGAAGTACGTGGTATTAAATTTAACATGAACCTTAATTTACTTCACTAATTTAATAGTGCCGTATATATTAATTAAACATATTTTGTAGGTAATAGAACACCTTTATGATTCTGTAAATAGTTTTCACATTTAAAGTAGCCATATTGTAAATTTTGCAAAAGTATAAAAGTTTTTTTTAGGAAAATATTCATAACCTGAAAAAAGATATTCGACTCTTTAAGGAAGAGGAAATCGATGCACATAAAGTCGAAATTGAACTAATAGAACGTTAAAGAGAAAAAGCGATAAAGCACAACAAGCCAGTCGAATTATATGGGACGGTGTAACGTAACTTGCTGTCTAGCGTTAGCCCCTCTTAAACAACGAGAAAGCAAAGTGCTCTAATAACTCCCTCCCTCTTTGCTTGCGACTCATTCTTGTTCTTCGTATAGTCCAGAGGTTCTTACTTGCCTTTGTTTCTTTGGATTTTGCCATATTCGCCTACACTCACCTCCTCTTTATCTCACTTAGTTTTCGCACCAAGCTGTCTATATGGAGCGTCTTAGAAGGCAGCCACGCCTTCTGAGAAGGAAGTGTTGAAAGTAAGGGACCCTATTGCAATTTCTATCGTATCAGCGGGCTTTCGACAATTTTGAATAGATGGAATTTAAACGATTTTCTGATCATAGTTAAAATACAAGAGCTTAGAGGCCGTCAATAATTACGTAATTACTTGTAGCGGGAGGGGGGTACGCGGAATTATTAAGCTTGCTTCTGTGGGGGAAGGTGTGGGGTTTATCATAAATCTTACATAAGAAAACTTTGCTTAAAATTTTGAGTATAAGTTGTTTTCAAGTAAAATTGTTAACTAAAATACATGAAAATAATGAACGATTCTTATATATCAGAGTTACCGCCAAAAATGCTCAGCTAAAGTAGCTTTCGAGTTTATCGACCAGTATGCAATACAACTCTGTGGTTGTCAGCAAGAACGAGGTAACTGATCTTTTTTTCGCAGTTTTCAAGAAAACGCCATTAAAAGATTTAAAAATCAGTTCTTGGAATAAAAATAATCGATTTTTTGTTATTTAGATTATATGTTAATATGAATACGATAAATTATAAAAGCAGTGAATATCTCGATTAAAACGCATTTTATTGATATATTATAACCCTAAAATAAGTGTTTAATTATACAAAATGACTGTTTAGTATGAAATAACAAATTATAAGAAACCTAAAAATGAGTTTATCTTAATTTAAAAAATTTTTCAGTTACCCCGTTTTTCCGGACAGCCACAGAACTACAGAAAACGTTTTGTGAGCCTCGTTACCCAAGAAAAAATATAAATAAATATATATAATGCTTAGAATATTACCAGTTCAAGTTAGATTCTAGCTAGACTTTGACTAGATTCACTAGTTTAGATTATATTTGTCAGATACTGGCTAATTATTGAATTATTAAATTGCTAGTGTATTTTAATTTGTAAAATGTCCTTTTTTGCTTAAGCTAAACGATAATATTACTGAAAAAATACTCAAAAGTAAAATCTATTGCACTATTCAAAGTACTTAATTTACTTATGTAAAAATGTACAGTAACTACCTAGATACTGGTCAGTTTAACTGGGCAAGTTTTATTATACTAAAATCTATTCCCGATTTTACGATGAAAAACTGCTCACAATTTAGCTAGCTTAAAAGTACCAAACAATTTTCACTTTTAAGGTTTAACAAGTAATTTTAATCTAACTAATATATATAAATATGAAAGTATGTTTGTTTGTTTGTTTGTTTGTCTGTTCGAGCATCACGCAAAATCTACCGAATCGATTTTGTTCAAATTTTGAGAGGGACTAGCTGAAACCCTCGAAAGTATCGTAGGCTATATAAAATTGCGATATGTAAAGTAGTTTTTGAAAAAAAAAAAAAACATTTTTTCCGATTTTGGACCCCCCCCCTTAGGGGGTTGTCAGGGGGTTGTAAGGGGGTTCCAACAACAGTGGAAAACAATCCAAGTTTAACCACGACATGGTTAACGTGGATTGTCCTACCGGGCGCTGACCAGGTAACCATGCCGTAGCCATACTTTGATTCTTGATAGTCGTTATACACGTGTTTTGTCCAAATTTCAAAATTTGTATGTCCTGTCAGGGCCATTTTTGGCTCTTATAAGGACATCCATTAATCGAAACAAGTGTAAAAAATTCTAGAAAAGAATATTCTACTGAAAAACAGGACGAGAGTTCAATTTCCAAGTGTAATTGATATAATGTATGTGTTTTTTGAATAGGCAAAAATATCAAATCATTCACAGAATATGATAAGCAGAAAAATATAAACGAAATAAAAGTAATAAATACATTTTTTAATTTAAATTTTACAAAACTAGTTTCAACTGGCCAGTAACTAGGCATACACAGCGTGACGTTACTCGCTAGAATCTCGCTATATATTCTATCGGTCAGAGTCCAGTTAGATCTGGCCAGATTCACTTTAAGAACTATGACAATTTTCTTCTTAGGGAGACTTACTTCCATTTCGTCAACGACTAAGTCTTCGGAAATTGCGTTTAATTTAACTTTTGTTTTCATTTCGAACAATTTTACTGTAAAATCATTTAATATACGTAGAGTACATTAATATAAGTATTGGATTATGGGTAAAATCAAGTACGAAAAACACAAGTATTACGAATACAAATTATTTATTCTAATGAAAAGTACGAGAGAAGTTTTCTGAATAGTACTACGACAAATTCTTACAATATACTGAGTAAAAACTATACCTAAGCATGCCCTATTAACGTAAAGAACTTACATCATATTACCTATGATTTACAACATAAAACAATATTGATAAACAGCTTAAGGATAAGAACACGAAAAAGTGTCGTCATAAAGAAAACATTTTTTCCAAAAATGTTTCCCTTAAAAAAACCCAACATGTGTTTTCAAGGATTAAAAAAACAAGTAATAAAACATAATAAATTGAATTTTGTATTTTGTAATTTATAACACTTTCAAATTTCAACAATAAGAATAATGATTAATATTCAAATGGTATGCAAATGAAAGAGATTTAAAAAATAATAATGCTTATGTTTACTACTTTGGGGGGGGGGGAGTCCAAAATCTTACAATTGATTACATGGGGGAAGAAGGAGTCTAAAAACCTCAAAAAATAGATTGCGTAATCAATGGACAGCCCCTTATTTTTGATAGACATTTGGTATATAGTTTTGATTGCTCAAATCAAATGTTTTACTTTTATAAGACTGTAAAGAGTTTATACAGGGTAGGTAAAAAGATGCGGGACGGTCACATATCTCGAAAACTACATGTTGGATTGCGGAAAGGAAAGGAAAAGGAAGGGTTGGGGAAAAGGAACTTTTTCCACAACCTTTAGATGTTAGTGCATCCGGGTGATCCCGAAAATTATTTGCAGATTGATTACAGTCTCCAATCGTTAGAAAGCCACTTTGTGTTAAATGAAAAATTTCTGCAACGTTATATTTTTAGAACAAACAATTGCTATTGTGTGTCTCACATAGCTAAAATAATATCTATGTGAATTCATAGTGAAATCGTTTTGAAATACTGTGAAATTCTTGTGATATCGCACTGTGATATCACAAGAATGACATCAACTGACACGGGATATTTCGATTCATATGTGATCCGCATGTGAAATGAATCCCGTACAGACGATAAACTTTCTTAAACATCAAACTGACGTTTAGTGAACATTCAAAACGTTTAACATTTGTTTATTCGACGTTTAATAAGGTTATTGTTCTGTTCGGGATGTAATACACAAGTGAAATCGTTGTGATTTCACAATTATATCACTTGAAACTGTATGGTTATCGGAGACATTTAATTTCTAAATAAATGAGTTAATTAATATATTTAAGAACATAAATTAACGTTAACATTAGAAACAAATGTTTTTTATTACAATAAACAAATATTTTGTGAATAAACGAGAAAAGTAACATTTTGCAATTTAAAAATTGCAAAATGTACAGAAATTCTAGAATTATCTTAAAACTCATCTATATACAGCTTTTAAATTAAAAGATTGATTAATATACAATAAGTAAATTCTTTACAATAATAGTTAATTTATTTTTTAATTATCAAGAACTAATAAATACATATGTGTAACATTAAAAAAAGCAACTTTGAAAAACTAATTACTTAAAATTGTAAAAAATATTCAAACACAATTATCACTTAATTAAATATAAATTTGCTATCTTACTCCATTCATTCGTATTCAAATTATGGAATTAAACATTGGATAATTTTTTAATTTTTTATATTTATATTTATATACCAATCAGTATATATTATTAATTTTGCAGTCAATCCAATGAATGAGAATATGATATTGTCTTTAAATAATTCTATAGATCATACCAACCTTATCAAAGTAAATGTCATCAAGTTATTTGCTTACTTTGTACGTGGCTAATACAATGAGTGTTTCCTCCGTGTTTTTCAGTTTAATTGACAACTCTCTCAACTGTCATTCACGTTCATTAATGTTCGAGAAAATCTTTGTTGAACTTGATCGTAATCATCTGAAAATTGTGGATATTAACAATTTGTATAGAAAACATTACGAAATAATGTCATGATTATAAAAAGGAAAATGATAAAGATTTGAAGAAAACTAAACATCCGCTTCTAATAAAAGCGTAACCTTTCTCCACGCATTTTTTGGGAAGAGTCCTGATCATACATATAAATTTGATACACAAGCCAAAATGTACACAACAATTATAGGCACCGATGTATTCGTACATCTACATTGAGGGCACAAAAAGATGAACACCACATCGAACGCCCACAACATTTATGGGCACCGATGTATTCGTACACCTACATTGAGGGCACAAAAAGATAAAACACGACATCAAACGCCCACAACAATTATGGGCACCGATGTATTCGTGCACCTACATTGAGGGCACAAAAAGATGAACACCACATCAAACGCCCACAACAATTATAAGCACCGAAGTATTCGTACACCTACATTAAGGGCACAAAAAGATGGACACCACATCAAATGACCACAACAATTATGGGCACCGATGCATTCGTACACCTACATTGAGGGCACAAAAAGATAAACACCACATCAAACGCCCACAAAAATTATGGGCACCGATGTTTTCGTACACCTACATTAAGGGCACAAAAAGATGAACACCACATCAAACGCCCACAACAATTACGGACACCGATGTATTCGTACACCTACATTAAGGGCACAAAAAGATGAACACCACATCAAACGCCCACAACAGTTATGCGCACCGATGTATTTGTACACTTACATTAAGGGCACAAAGAGATGAACACCACATCAAA
>JABFPJ010003060.1:0-17309 GCA_022817425.1 Gryon sp. ZL-2020 | reverse complement strand
TAACAGTTACAAAAAATCGTATACTATAATACAATCAAAGGAATAAAAACATATATATGTCACATATTTAACATATCTATATGATAAAATGTATAATGCAATGTAAAACTTATATATAGCATGCATAATATGTGTTAAAAATATTCTTTATTTAAAATAATAAATCATTATATAATTCCTCGTCATTGTCCTTTCATGTAAATTATTCTTTGTAAATAATCTTGTAAATTACAATAACAATTGTAATACATTTTTTGCAATTTCAACCGTATGATTAAACAAATTTTTTAAACTTAATAACTAATCTAGATTAAATCAACAATTATTCGCTGTTCTATTTAATCGGAAAAATGAAAAGTGAGGATGAATTACGCAGAAAAAGCTGAAAAGTCGGAATGTAAACTAAAACATTATGAAAGCAATGATATAATGTACCATTGGCCTCGAGTGCTCGTTGAATCTATCACTTAAGACAAGAAGCTCAACACAATTAGATTTTTGCGTTGCGAAAGTCACGAGCGACCATTTATTCCCCAGACGACTAATTGAGCATCTCGGCATTACCTACAATTCTCTTTATAAAATTGGTTGATTATTCATCTGATTTACGATCAACAACAATAACAATGCACATGTTAAAGATCACGTGTACTTGTATGTTAATTTTGCGGCTTTGCATTAATTAAGTTATTTCAAAAAAATGCTAACTATTGTTAGAACAATTTTTAACTTAAATACGTTTAATGCAAAATTTCCGTGCACTACGTCATATTGTAAAAGATAGAAAAACAAATGTTTCCCTTGGTTTTGTAATGCAAAAAGTTTTTGGCTTTTGTTTCTCGTAACTTGCCTGAAACACGGTATAAATTGGGAGAAAAAAAAGGGAATCTGTGAGTTAGATAAAATCAATGAATAGCTAACGAAGTGTAAAAATGTGTTGTCACAAGGCTCTTTTTTCTTCGTTGATCGCGCTAATAGAACACGAAACCCTCTTTAAAAGCCGATTTAGCGAAAGTTTTGTTGGTCTTGTATTCAACCCCTGCCCTTCTCTTCTCTTTTCTCTACTACGTTGATTACAACTTGAAAATACTAAAATTTTAACTTACAGTGATTTTAACGTCACCCATCTGCACTTACTCATAAAACTAATTGCATAAGACTGCGCACTTCTTTTACTTCAGAGCGATTCTTTGTTTCGGAAACTTAACAAAGATAGGAAATTACTCGCAGTTATCTACTGGCAGCATGCGTACGTCAGAGAGCAAGCACAAACGTAGGAATACAATTATCGGTTGATGATGGGATGTAAACTAAACTAGAAAATGACGATTTCTCTTAGTAGGAAATCCGGAACTGAATTATCGCGTATCGTTTAGAAACAAAATATCTGAAAAGATACAACACTTTATGACGGTCAATTTTTCGGCCAGAAGAGAAATTCATTATGTGTATAAAGCACATTATTTTCGCTTTGTAAAGTGTATGTTGACATAATTAACTTATAGGAAATATTGTATTCTTTTTATTATTAATATACTTATGATAAATAATTTACTTTTACTCCGTTACTTTTTAAAATTTAATTCATTTAAACAAATTAACATATTGTATACAAGATTGAATAAAAATAATTGTTTTTGCGTATACTAAAAATTTTAGTAATCATAAAATTTTAGTAATCATAGTATTTTAATTAAAAAGTTTAATGAACATTTTAATAATTCTTTCGTGAGACTATTTTTTCTAACTAGTTTAATCTGTCAAAAAATTATATTCATTTTATAAATATTTCAATTAAAAATGCAATACAAGATAATAATGAAATTTCGTTATAATTGAAATGTCAATTTCTGTTCACTATATTAGATAAAAATACTTTTGTTGTCGCAAAATGAATAATGATTGTTTTACCTAAAACTCGAATTTCTAATAATCCACAAGATATTATATTAAGTTACATAAAAATGAATAAAAATATAGCATGTCAAAAACTTGTGAGAAAATGTCTCTCGATTATTAGAATATATTGCGATACAATTAAATTTGTGCAAAAGCGGAATTTGGTTGAAATCACGATGCGTATTTGACTCGGAACAAAACATGTTAATCCTTTCTGCTGCCTATATAGTTCTCGATTGATTGAGAAAACAATGATCGGTGTTTGATGCAATGCCAGTAAATAATAAAAGCATTCCGTGAGCGCATTTGTACAAATTCACGGCACAGCATTGCCTGAATAGACATGTTTTTCAAATATGTGAAGAATATAGATATGAAAACCAATTGATAGAGAATTAATTAAATAAAGCAGCTTGTCGAGGGGAATTCAATGGTTCAGATTATTGCACTTTTGATATATTATTAGTTTTCGGCTATTGTGTGCGAATTGTACAATTAATTGAATTTACTTTTAATAAATTTCATGTTCTTTTTTTCATTTGTGCAAAATTGTCAAAAAAATATTCAGTATCGTACAAAAAAAAACTCGTTTCGTGTAATCACAATTAATGAAAAACCGATTTGTTTACTGTAGAAAAAAGTAGTTTAATTCGTTAATTAGCATGTTAAGAAACATCAGAAGCAAACTTTTATGCCAACACATTATCTTGCAAATTAACGTCTTTGACTATAGAGACAACTAATATATGCAAGAAGCAACTAAAATATTTATTATCTTTAAATACTTTTTACGCGACAACTCGCGAAGTTGTTTCAATATGCAAATCAGAAAATCGCAAAAAATATCTTCTATATCGATTCTTTTTTTCATTCAACGTTTTTATCAAACCGCAGACGTGAGAAAATTTCTTTATAAAGTAATTAAAAGTTTTTCAACGAGATTCTTCCAGCCGTCACAATGATATGGACGACTGAAAAACATCATGAAGAAGTTACATGAAATAAAAAAAAGAGAATAAAAAAAAAGAAAAATACAAGACATGCTGCCATTCATTTACAAGGCCAAGTTACACACCGAAGCTCAGATATGTCGCGTATATCACTGTAGTTAGTTCTCTGTCACAGCATTAGTTAACTCGACAGACTATAAAGTGTGAGCGAGGAAAAATGATGGAAATCCGTAGGATCGTTAGATCGGCGAATGGCGGTGGACTCGTGTCAGATGTTAATTAAGGCCAAGGAGCGGAAAACGCCGCGTCGAGAAGGGTGTCGCAAGCCGTGAAAAGTCCGCGAGTTTGTTGACGACGGAGGGGAGAACCGCGAGCCGCGAGTATCCCCACCCCTCATTCACTCTCTTTCTCTCTGTCTTGCTGCTCCCGCCTTAGCATCACACGCGGGAGAGCGAGCGTGTGCCAGGATTTTTATCCTGCGGGAGTTATGACGCCTTTACGGCCTACCGATTGCCCGTTTTTACGACGTCTCGCTTGGTTCAAGATTACTCGAATCGCCGAGTGTGCAAACCAAAGCCAGTTCCCTTGTCTTTTTCCCTTCATCCTGTATTTTTCTTGCATTTTGTTCCTTTTTCTTTTCTTCCGCCGCGACGCATTTAATCAATTCGAGTTACATTCTTTTATGTTATGCGATCTTTTATTTCAAGATAAATTAACAAGCATATCGTAAAAACGATTTTTCTTGTTGGCCATTTCGACTATTTCTTCAAACTTTCTCTATAAATTTTCTATACTAACAATCATTATTGATTTCACATATTATTTGATTAAAAGAAAACTTAATGTTCATAATGTTGATTTAACTATTTATTAGTTCTGGAAAAAAGGTAAGATAACATTGGTTGTAAAAAACACATCATTTTTGTGTACTTGGCTTGATTGACGAAAACGAAATGATTTTTTACTTTAAATAGAGGCACAGAGATAAAATAGAAACATTTATTTTGGAAAAAGTATTGGTTTATTTATTTCGTAAAGTAATACAGAACAAAATATATTATAAACAATTATGTAATATAAATTACCATTACCATCTTATTATTATCTAATGATAATTCTTTTTAACATAATATATTTTTAGCATAATATATGTTCAGTTTGATGTCTAGTTGTTCTCAATTTACGAAATGATATGGTAATTTTTATTAGACCTACTTATAGTATTATTACTTAATATATTTTATTACTTTTTTATCATGTAACCAGAAGAAAAGTCTTGTATAATACATAATTATGTATACACTAATTTACGATCCATATGTTTAAGCTTCATGTAGAAAAATATGCAAAAACAAGAATCGGACATAACTTCCTAAGAATGTCATTAAATAACAATTCCTATAAGTATATTATAGTAAGAACACGCATAAACGACTATTTCTGTAGTTGCAAGTCCTTATAAACAACTCTATGTTTAAATATAATAGCAGTAATTTCTTGACAGTCTTTTTATCATTAGTATACAAACCTCTTTTTATACTTAAACAAAAATATAGGGCTTAAAATGAATCAAAATATATACAGCAATAATTTTCGCATAATTGATTAAACATGTGATTTCTCTGAAGTCGCTCATTTTGGGATCCATTTCGAAACAGTCATTAAGCTATCAGTTCTTGCATATTTATTTTATACAGATGAGATTGGAGGTAAACACATAATTTAGTTCATATTGTTCACGAAGCTATAACCCGTTCTTGGAAAATTTGGTGACGCACTTTCACGTTTCCATTTCCAAGTCTTTTATCGATTACTCGACATCCTCGTCCACCTTGTTCCGTTAATACTTTTATTTATTTGAATTAGGATGTGATAAATACATTTTTCAAATAATGAACCTACATTTTGCAAACCTTTATACAAAATTTATATAATAATACAGCAAACATTTCAATTTATAAATTAATTAAGTCTGACAATACGTCATTTTATTCAATTACAGATATTCTTTAAATATTTAATCATCATATTTCATATGATGCTGTTTGATTATGAATTAAGGTCATATAATTCAATTTTACTTTAAAAATCGATGATTTTAAGTCGTTTAAAACATGTTCTGCAATAAATTAATTCGTTTATAAATAAAATACTTTGTCTCATTAACAAATGTCGATAAACTTCAAACAAGGTCAGTAATATTTTCAATAATGTAACACTGTGAGTATGCTGGAATGCAATGAAAAATGCTATTTATAATAATGCGATCCGCTTAGCTACACACATCACTGTTACAAAATTGATTACATATGATCAGGTAAACAGATTTAAAAAATCAAACTCATATATAAATAAAATTAACATGCATTTGCATATGATTATTTCCTGAGAATAATTGTGTCTCGTTTGAAAAGAAAAAGTCTTATTTAGATCTGTTTTCTTTATCTCTGATAAGGGTCTGAGACAAGTGGATCCATATGTATTCATGATGCGGAGCTTGCTAAATAAATCCGACGCAGAATGTAACATCGTAGTGAAAAAGGTGCCAGATATTCAGGCGTCCCGGAAAATTGAGCTCACGAGTGGGCATAAAGGAAGCGAAGGAGACTGCAGAACTCGAGCCAACTTCAAGTTCGGGACAGTAAGCGAGAGTTCTTTGACTTCTTCTCGCCATTTTTCCGTTGCGCAGTTATTTGACTTGGTAATGTTAAGGTCTTGTTTCTTGTACTTCCTTGGCTGTTGCGCCATCTCACTTGCACCTGTTTCAGTTACATTGAATTTCAGCCTGTCGCGCGTTTTCTCTCTCTCTCCCTCTTTCTCTCTTTCTTTCTCTTTCTTTCTTGCACATAAGCAATTTCTTTTTCTCCCAAACAAACAAACGCACGTGTTCGTGCACGAAGAAAATAAGTTGAAATGTTAAACACAATCTCTAACCAAACATCTTTTCGTTCGATTTCATCAAGATTTTCATTATCGGTGCAAAAGTGGTTATTACTAAAGAAAATTATTACCGTAAATTGTATTAGCAGAATTAATGGTGTGTAAGGGAGAAAAAATAATCAACTATGGGTGTGAAAATAACGAGAAAAACCGAAAAACGAAAGTTGCAATTTTCAATTGAGTTTTAAAAATGACTTTGAAGATTGAATTTACAATTACAGCCTCTGAATTTATCATCTTTAGTATTCAAAACAATAATGTAAAATTACTTTGTAAGTCACCGTACGATCTTCGGTTACATACATACGTATTACAAGTAATTCTACTCAATAGAAGCATGCGAGACATAAAGCGTATATATACATTTGAATCACTGATGCTCGATACTGTAAGCGTACATTCAACGCGAAATCACGTATGTTTTAAGTGTTGTGCTAATAAATTATAGATGGCGACACGTGTTATTTTGTATGTCGAACATCTCGTCACAAAGTATTGAGAATATTACTTTCACATAATGGTTCAATTGTATAAATTACGTAAGAATGAATGAATGAAAAAGAAAAGACAAAAATTATTTTTGCAAAAATGCGTTCGAAAGTATATGGCACATATATACGTCACCATCAAACGAGTGCGTATTTAATATTACGTGCAATTAAACACACTACAATTAGACTTTATTTTTCCGCACAATTAATAGTAAAGTACTAATCGCGTACAATTACAAATCCGTACATTTGACTTCGTGCACGTGAATGCTAAAGGCATATAAATACGAACAAAAAATGAATTACAACCTGGAAACAAGCAAAATATATAATTGAATGATGTGTTATATTAGTAATAGTAGACTTTCACTGTCTGTTAGTGCTCTTAATTAAATATAACAAAACGAACGAGATAACGTTAATGAAGGAAGGAAATACCACTTCAATCAATCTGCGACTATTAACATTTTTTGCATATTTACTATGAACATTTGTTTCCTATAAATTTCTATACATTTCCACAATTCCTATAAATTTTCTATAAGTTTTATATTTCATTTATTATTAAACATCTTCTTACAATTTTAGTCTTTAAGTCTATAATTTCAATACAAAGTTGTAATGTTTGCATCTGTAATACTTAAAAGATTAATATTTCGTTTTAATACTTGATGTTGTATTACAATGTTTTTGAAATACAAAAAAATATTTTCGTATAGTACATTGTTCCACAAATAGATAATTTTTTGTAGGCAACGACCTTTTTATAGTTATTATAGACACTTCCAATTATTCAACAAGTTTGTCAAATACAATACAATCCAGGCAGCGATTTGTGCTACAAAATATTCTGAATACAAATTCTGTTCAAAAAGTCCTGACGTATTTCGAGCTTCTGTGAGACATTGTCGTGTACAAAAGGGAACACCTGTATATTGAAATATGAAAAAAGTATTACTATATAGATATAAATGCATTGTATCTTGGCCTTATGAACAGCACTCTTTGCTTTACAATTGGAAGGTCGCATTCTCTGACTGCCTTCATTCTGTACAAAGCATTCAAACCCTATTCATTTTGATATGCCCTCGAATCACTATAATATCGTCCGCGTCTGAATGTAACGTTCTAGATTGGGACTTGACTGATGTGAGCATTGAAAAATGTGTCCAATAAAGGAATAATATTTATTTTTGTTTCTTTATTAAATCTGATATTTTTTTTCTCCCGGGCCAAAATTTCTTACTCAGAAAAATGACCCGTTAAGAACGACCGCAAACGAGACGCGAACCATGAACACGTTTTTTTCCACACACCATCAGGTCAAAAATAATCTCGTTGTCATCATTAATGATTCAAAGACATCGATTTTTTGGAGAACCGTTACAAATAAGATCAAAACATTTTCTTTTGATGTATTTATTTATAACTTTTTTTCGAAACTTATTTCGTATGTCTGTGAAAAGCAGATCTAACAACTGTTAGTAATTTCTGAGGTGTCACATGGTGTTGGAATATACCATGCAATAAATGATGAACGTTGAGTGACAAACTGAAATTTTTATGATATTTTTCTACGTAAATTGTAATAGTATCATTTTTTTCATTATAGTCGTGCAAAACTTATCACTTAAGTATCTCATTATAGGGAACGAAACGCAGAGTATCGGAAAAATTGCTAACAGTTGGATCTGTAATTTAAATTATTCAATTCGAAGTAATCAGCATAACGGGATCAATAATATTTCCTATTAAAGAAATAAAAGCATTAAAAGCGTCTTTAGTGTGTCTTCTCAAGTAAAACGTGTTTTTTAAATTGCTATCAAAATGGTGTAGCTAAAGTGAAGGATAAACTTTAATGCGTAACTATAAAAAATTATATATCCGAATGAATGACAGAAAAATAAAGAATCATAATTATTAGTGCAGGTGATATCTAGATGAAGAAGGGTAGCAATTATTTATTGCGGTATCATAGAGCTCTTATAATGGACTTTTTTTAAATAGACATGTTTGCTTTTGAGAAATGTTTATAGTGGAGATATAAGATATAGAATGTTACTTATTACCGTACATTTCATAAGATTATATGCGATGAATCGATAATGTAACATTAAAATCGCTAAAAATAATTACGACAATATAATTTTGTTGAATAAATAATATTCTTTATCGGATATTTATATCACTTAAAACTGCGTATTAAAAGAACCGTTAATTTCTCCAGCTTTTGATATGGACAAAAGAAGTTTTTTTCTCCTATACTATCCTTCTATAAATAGCAAAGTTGTTTTTCTCACTAAAATTTAGTTTTTTCACAATCATACAAGTGACAAAACAAGCGAATTCCTATTCTGAGAAAAATGAACAAATTGGGTATAAAAAATAAACCCCCTGTAGTTTACAGTTGTGTCTAACACAATGTTATGATTGGAACTTGCTTACAAGACTGTACCAAGTTTTGCGAGCCGCGACACGTACGTTTTGTTGACCTTCTCTTCTTCTTCTTCGTCTTCTTCTTTGGGGTTTCTTCTTGCTTTGGAAAAAAATCTTCTTTTGCATGCACCGTGATTCTTCAAGAACCGATTGCGAATCCCCAGTTAAATTACGCGTGGTATCATGCGGACAAGAGGTTTTTTATTGCTTTCTATTTTTTTTAAACAAGTTCTTTTACGTTTATTTTTTTCACTTTTTATACACCTGGTCTGATCTGTGCACTTAAATTATCAAGTTTACATCTTAAAGCAAATAAATACTTTTTAGATACTTAATTTTACTATAATTAAAAACGGAGCAATAATATATTGTAAACAAAAAATATATTGTAAATGTATCAATTTTGTAGAAAAATAAGACAACTGAGTTTAAACAACTGTTTCTGTTAGTTGAAAAATAATTGTATATCTAAATTAAGTAATGTATATGTTGCGAATGAAAATTCGAATTTCAGTTACATTCGTTGTTAACTGTTTTGTGACCATTAAGCTGCTCTGCTCGCGTTTACATCGTTTAAGATACATACATACATCAAGACGATAAAGTGCCTCGACACCGTATCTTTAGCTAAGTAAAAACCTTTTTAACATAGCATTATGCACTTCGAATATATATAAAGCAAAGAAGAAGCAATTTGAACGTTTTCTGATACTACACGCAAAATCTGAAACAACTCTGAGAGTTGCGCACGGTACTTCTGTCGCTTTTATTGAGTTTCTTGTGCAACTCTGAGAGTTGTCAGAATTGTCAAAACAACTCTCAGAGTTGTGCGAACGCATCGGATTGTTGCCGATGATTGTCACGATGTAACGTTTGCTTTAATGCGTTCGATTTTATAATTTATTTATTTATTTAAATAAAATATATAAATAAACTATATTTAGATAATATATACATGTAAATATAAACTATAAATAGTAGTATATACTTATATATTATATATTTATATGCATTATATAAATACTTATGTAATAATGTATAGTTTATATCTAATCTAATATCAACATACTTCAAATGTTCAACTCAATCAAACATTTATTAAATCGTACAATAAATTTTTACACAATACTTGTCATAAACAAATTTTTAAAAATGCTTTTTTATATCTAACATAACGTAATCTAATTTATGTAACTTTATAAGGCCGTAATTAATTAAGAAAAGGCGATATTAAATAGAAAAAAATGAAATCAACAAATATTCCAATAAATGTGAAAAAATGCGACGAAGTTTTGAAAATGTTGCAACTCGTGCTACTGTTTTATATGAAAGTGTTATGGTTGATACTTGTTGTCTTGACTGTACTTGATCGTGCAGGCAAAGACACGTTATGCTTATCCCTGCCAGTACTTGACTCTTCACTCCTTTCAATTATTTTTCATTACATGAAACAGATCAGAACTAGATCGATAGTATCTGCAAAATTGCAGTAAAAATTATGTTACAAGATATTTTATCATCTCATTTGATACTGTATCAAATTATTTAAGATTTCGAATGATTTATTTTATACAAAAATTTAATATATTAATTAGCAAAGTAATGTAGTCCCTTAAATTTATCACTTAGTTTGAAGCTTTTGTTTGTTAGCTGTTCACTATAGTTTTTTCTCTAAAATTTTTTTTTTAAATAATTCTTTACTTTTTTGACGTATTCATTTTGCACATAGAGACATATAAATGCGTATGTTTGTGCTCAGACACCATCACAAATACACGTATGAGGTTTCGTTCGTTGCGAGTAAAACCGTCCTTGATCCTTGGGTCACGTTCTGGTTGGCGCAAGTGGGGGATCCTCTTCTCTACTTCGCCAACTCCTCTTCTTCAGCACGTGGTCACGTTGTGACGTCACATACATGATTCTCATCTATAATATTTATAAAATGATCATTTTTACAGTATTAAATTTCGAATACAAACTAAAACGTGATCCTTTTTATATTCAACTAAGACATATGTAGAAATCTTTATCGTTATCAGATATAAAGTGTCGAATATTAATAAGTGTGCTTTAATGATCATTAATCATGCAAAAAATTGTAGTGATTTTTAATTATATAAATATTATCTTAAACTGTTATTGAGTATAGTCGTGGAGAACAATAATAACCATGATGTGTAAAGTCAATAGTACTGATATTAGATTGATGTTATCTTATGAGCCATCCTCCACTGCACACAGTAATGTCAAGATCAGTAGAGGTTTTATATAATATACTGCATGGTAGAAAAAAAACTTCGATATGAATTATTATAAGTAAATGAAGTTCGTGGTATCTATTAAATATTCATCATGACGGTTATTTAATTTCAAGTCTTCGTATAGGGTAATGTGAGTAATACGAGTAATAAATTGTTGTTAGAAATATCAGTAACAGTTGCACGATTGTTTTCACATCACTGATCATAAACAAGCTGTGCATTGCAGCACAAGAATCATTACTGACCATTTACTCCATAAAAATTACGTTAATAACAGCTAAGATGTCCAGTTCATTGGTGGTTCCATGAAAAATATATGAGATTGCAACTCGAGTAATTACGTGTTAGCATTAATATGATGTAAGTCAACTAATCATTCGGTATTAATTATGTACAGTATACGTATATATATGTATTTAAAATTTGTTTAAGCTTAGTTAATAAAAACATAGATGAGAAAAATATATATTGCTTCTTATCAGCTTTTGGATTTGCACAATCATCGATTATTAATTTTCAAAAGATCAGCGCTTAAGATTTTCGCAATAATAGCGCATGATGACTAAGGTCTGTTGGAATTACGCAATTAAAAGTGTCAGTTAAATTCATTGTACCAAATGATCGGTCGAAGAAGTTACTTATTTCAAAAAGGGAATGTCAGTTAACACGTATTACAAATAGTTTCTGATTACAGATAATATATGTTTAGATACTATTTAATTTCTCACATTGCTTCGCAGTTTTTTTTATTTTATTGATACTTTTTTTCATTCTTATAGTAAACAGAAAATTGTTTATCTTTTGAATAAATAATATAAGAGATAATTCTTTAAAATATTTGTAAATAACAATGTATATATTTGTATATTTAATTATGTTAATAGACGTATGATTCAGTCAAAAATTTTAATACAACAACTTATATTATGGCACACTTAAGTATAAAAGCTCCATTGCATGAAATAACGTTAATTGTATAGAATTCTATTTCAAATTTATTTACACTAATTAATTTCAAATTAAGATATTATCGTCAATGTCTGAGCTCAACGAATCATAATCAATCTTCTCTAAAAAATAAGAGCAACATGTTCCTAATAGTATTAGAAAACGCATCAATAAAAGATCATTCAATGTTAATTATAGTCGCAGTAGAGTATTTTCATTTTGACGATCTACATATTAACTGTATACAGTAGGTATTTTTGACCCTGGATCAAAGTGGCATTATTTTTCCTCGCGAGCATTGTTATCTTCTGCATAAGTCATTAGCCATAATTCATTTGTCCGTCTTTTCTATATATCTCTATCACATAAGTTTCATCGTATATAAATACACTGCAATCATTAACCTTGACGAATGAAAATGCAGCCTAGAAATTACTTATGATTCCAATTACATCAAACATAAACTCTGCTCTATTTGCATTCAAGAGAAATCCCGCGGAACAATGGAAAACGTGTTAGAGACGATGATTCCGCATTTACGAGGGACTGATAAATTCGCGATTATGCGCATCACAAATGAGAAGTGCGGGTTGCCTCGTCAAGTGGCAGACTGACTTCTTATCAGAGACTCGTAAAGCACGCGCAAAATCACGTTGACAAACGACAGTCTTGCAGGATCGATTGTACCAAAGTTTAATGCTACTTGTATAAATAAATAACAAAGCAATATGCTAACGGTACAGACAATTGGCACCAAGTTCAATACTTTCTCCGCGATCTATCTATTCTACGAATTATGCGTCTTCTTTATGTATATTTCGCTATCTCTTTTTAATTTTACGCCCATCTTTATCTTCTTTCATCCGCTGTGCTTAGCTTCGCTTCAACATAAATACTTACCTATAGACTCTTAAAATAATAACAATATACAATAACGCTAATGGGTAACTTCGCTATCTCGGAAAGAGGATAAATCGGTAGTCTAGCTGACGCCATCCTGAAACGCTTATTCCGAGGATACTGTCGTAACTAATGGCTAACGTTTACATGTAATACAGCCACCGTAAATATATCTGCTGTGCATAAAAGCACCAGATTCTGCAGTGTCTTCTGTTCGTTCGACTTCCTTAATTTCATCATAAATTTAGCGATTATACGTATATGGTTAGATCCGCAAATGAGTCGATACCTTTTTTGAAAATGAGACAGGTTAAAACCGTGTCAGTTCTTATAATGTATAAGTAATATAACTTTTGTAATTTTGGGAAGTCATTCGATACACCAGGAAGTTGAAACGTTTGACGCGTTTGTGTTATTCTTTGTTATGAACACCTTATACAACTGAGAAAGTGGATTTGAAGGTCACCCATAACGGGACTGTGACGAACAATTATTGGAAACAATGTCGGATTGTTTATAAACAAATATGTCCAATGAATCATATGAGATAATGTAAAAATGATTTTCTGGATAAACGAGACATAAGTAATGCGTAAATAAAAATTAGAACTTGTTGGGATTTATTATAGGAGTACGACTTAATGATAATGATTGTGATTATTTTTTATCGACTCGTGGATTTTATGAAAACTTGTCATTACTACATTGTGGTGGTGTATGAAAATTAATGATATATCATGTGTGCCGCAGAGATTGTAGTCTTAGTGTTAGGGAGTCCAAGGCCAACACCTTGTATCCATCCCCACCATTAGAATTACACACATACGCTATAAAAACATTGTCCCTGTAACAATAATAATAATAACACTGATTTCAATCAGATTAAGAATAATAACAATTGTGATTAATTAAAATAACAAATAGTACTTTCTTCTTTGTAAATGTACATTTTAATTATCTGACATTGTCTTTGTCAATGGTTAGTCTTCAGCATAAAATAAACTGCTATTTATTTTACATTTACAATCAGTGTTACTAACCGTGTAATGAAGTTATAAGGAGAAAAATCGTAATCACGAAACGCCGAGAATGAATTAGAAAACGAGATGGCAGTTCTATTTCAGGCGTTTGTTTGTAGACAATCCGGTTTTTAAAAACCATTCAAGAGCATCGATTTCTGAAAACACGTTCAAACAAGTCTGTCTATAATTATAGTGCAGGAACAATACGTCCCACTATAGGGCGATTCGCTAAGCGCATAAATACGAAACCAACAATTTGTTGTAGAAAAAGTGTTCAGCTAAAAATGAACAATACAAATTAAGATAATTATCTAATCAATAATTAAATTTCATGATACCTTTTTTAACGGAAACTTCGCTTTTACAGAATGAGAAAAAAATGGTCAATGTTTTGCCAATGGTTACACATTATATTACAAGACTTTTTCAAACTCAAAAAATCAACACGTGTAACATTTACATATGAATTATACTTTTGGCATCCATATTAGGAAATAAGACCGTTGTTCGCATATTCTACACTTCTTTTGTTTAGCAATTTCAATGCATTATGCATATCTCGACAAAGTTACTTAATACTGACATCATATTAACGTCAATACACTTACCAAATTACCTCATTTTAATCATCGAGCTAAAACATCCACGCATTTCTCACGTTGTTCATTCACCGCGTCCGCCCTATACGACACCCATTACATGAATAGAACAAGTGAAAAAAAAGTATTGTATAAATGTAATATTCTCGTAATCGCATCGTTTATGAAATCATTGATTCTCCCCTCCTAGGAGCAAATAGTTCCTGTCGCGTGCGCGATTCGGCATATATTTTCCTTTCGCTTCCTACACATCTTGACGAGCGTTGACTTGTCGCACGCTTTATAATGTAATGTACGTTGCACTACAATGATCATCGCGTGGGTCGTCACGAGACGTATCTCTTGATGCCCACGTCTAGGTTATATTCCAGTTACAGTCGAGCGATCTTTCTTATCCATCGTCGCGAAAGCCTTCTTTTCGACGTCATGAAAGTGCTATTCACGCAAACAGGAGAATTTAAGCCTTAAGCCATTATTGCACAAATGCAACAGCTTCAGTTTAACCACTTGTTTCTAGGTTACCGCAAAAGCGTACAACGTCGCAAAGATAGGTCGACAGACCATTATCTTCCTCCCGATTGATGTTTCCTACCTTGAAATCTTTCGCAGGTAGTGTTGTTGAGCTTTAGGCTATAAGAATGAAGATCCAAGAAAATGTTTCGTGTTGTAAGATTGATATAATTATTGAATTATAGAACCCCTGAGAACATTTGAAATTACTTTTCAACTTGATAATTGTGTCAAAAAATAGTATATTCTTACACATATATTATGTTTTTTTATTGAAGTATACTCAAACATAGTTTTAATCGAATCAACTA
The DNA here is from genome assembly GCA_022817425.1 of Gryon sp. ZL-2020. NCBI lineage: Eukaryota > Metazoa > Arthropoda > Insecta > Hymenoptera > Scelionidae > Gryon > Gryon sp. ZL-2020. The sequence goes on along the minus strand of JABFPJ010003060.1, from coordinate 2,042 downwards.
AAGAATTATCTTATTTATGTGCAGATAATGAAAAGAAAAATTAAATGATGATTTTTATATCGAATGAAAAAATGTTTTCATGGAATTTCCTGGAAATCGTAATTGGTCCATCATTAAAAATTATAACATTTTTAAATAAAATCTGATTATAATCATTTAAACATAAGGAACTAATAAAAGATCTAATTTTGTGATAGTTAAGTTACATTTTATTTATTAATATAAATAATATGAATATGAAGAAGTTTCGAACTAATAATATTTATAGTGACAGTACTTTTGTGTCATTTGCATTTCAGAAGAGCTTAATCAGGGCTTTGAACCATACAAACTACAATTTACATAAAATGTTCTATAATTTTATGTTGTACCACCTAATACCAAAATATTATGTGGATATTCAATTTAGATACTGATATTAACTTGAACTAACATCGAAAACTTGAAAATGTCGAAGAAATGATCTGGTAGCAACTAATCTAAGATTGAAGATATATTCATCATACCAGAGTAGAGCTGATTATTAAACATGAATTTATATTAAAAACGATATAATTCTATATAAAACAGAAATATTTGTATAGTAACTCGATTTCTCTCTTTATTAATGCAACAGGAATTATGTTAACTAGTATTATACATTCTACGAATGCACAATTCGATGAACCAAATGCGTGGGTGCAACATGTATTCTATTAAAACAACATTAATTGTTTTCTGATCCATAAAACATTAAAATCTAAATTAACATACAAATAATTTCATCACAAATTATTTTCTACCTTCTGCCATATTGTTTATCTTTCGCGTCTAAAATGAACGTCACGTCAACGCCTAATATAAATCATTTACACCAATAAAAACAATTCTCATTTACAATCAAAACACATAGAATTGAGATACGATTTTTTTGCAACGACACTGAACATCGTTTGATCAGATATTATATCGCAAAACAATTTCATATGCATTATGCTTTTTCAATCAGTATTTATGCAAAATGAGTTTACGAGTGTGGCTTAAAAAGTTGAAATTATGCACTCTCCATTGAAGTATATATAAAAAAGATTGTTTTTTATATAATGAGCCACACTCCAAGTACCGACTGTAAATGGCTATAATGGAAATGTGTAAATGAGTTTGTGAGTAAATAAACAAACGTTTACGATTTAGCATGGAACACGCTTCAACAGCTCGAAGACATTTCGTAATGATTCCACGCGCTGTGCGTTCATGCGTGCCACGACCTGGATCTTTTATATATAAAATATACGCATACAGTCTACACATCGTTACGAATGTACACTACTGAAGGTACATGATGTAATCGAATAATATGGCAAATCAGCGACAAAACGATAGATAAACAATTGGTTCCTGTATAACAGCAAGAGCGCCAAGGGTCAGTAGTTTTGCTTTGAAATTTACAACATTACGACATTTTGGCTATATATATTATACAGACGCATTCTCAGATGCATTGCGTAAATCGATTTTATTAGTCAAGTTAAGTCTGAACTGAATTTATTAATCTCATAGTCACGTTTTGAAAGTTTATATAAATTAGATTACTCAGTTACTCTAGTTGAAACTATATAAATACACCAATTCTTTCCAAATATTTATTTATGAATAATATAAGCTATATAGAAACTATAAGTAATTTACAAAGTAATAGAAAATAAACTTAAAATTGATTATAAGTATATTACATTGTTTAGAAGTTAAACGACGCAGAATATTCGATGACACAATAACATGATTTAATAAAATAGTTACAAAATTATTATACTTCTGTTTAAATGTGCTTATCCAAAATACTAAAAATGGTAATAATATTAACAATTCTGTTTATATTGTCAATTAGAAATGGTTAGACATTCGTTTATTCGTTTCCTTAGACATTTCGTTTTCGTTTCTAAATAATGAAAAAAAGAAAATAGTTGCCTATATTTGGCTATACTTCATATACCATAATTTTCTTAGAAATATAGGAGCGATGAATGTATGATCATATATAAAGAAAAACCCTTTCAAAAATT
>JABFPJ010003059.1:0-17311 GCA_022817425.1 Gryon sp. ZL-2020 | reverse complement strand
CTGACAACCCTCTGACAACCCTCTGACAACCGCCTAACAACCGCCTAACAACCGCCTAACAACCGCCTAACAACCGCCTAAGGGGGAGGGTCCAAAATCGGAAAAATTTTTTTTTTCAAAAACTACTGTACATATCGCAATTTTATATACCCTACGACACTTTCGAGGGTTTCAGCTAGTTCCTCTCAAAATTTGAACAAAATCGGTTCGGTAGATTTTGCGTGATGCTCGAACAAACAAACAAACAAACAAACATACTTTCATATTTATATATATTAGTTAGATAGTAGACTTAACTTGATGTTTACAAAACATTTCATTAGAAGTCTTCGTAGCTCAGTGTGTAAGATGTTTAACTTTCACGTTTGGGTCTTGAGTTCGATTCTCCATAATGCATTTTTGAACAAATATTTTACACAAATGTTGACTAAACCCAGGTGTGCCTACTGAGGCTTAATTAGGCCAACATTGGATTTCATCAAATATCCCATACAAGGGAGGCCTCGTTAGGCCCATATTAGGAATATCTAACTAGGTAATTTATATGTTAGCGTTTCAAACCAAAGTGGGTCCCTCAAAAATCCCACATACGGCCAATGTTGGTCCAATCTTGGAACAGGGTTTGCCCAAGAAGGCCCCAGGTTCAGCCAAGTTCAAAATTCTACTAGGGTAATCGTTCTCATATTTTTAAAAAAGTACTGTGTCAATTTTGAACAATAGAAATATGTTAGTTTTTTGCACAGCAATCGTTATGGTTTTCATGTAAACAAACGGACTTCAGCGATCACCTTAAAATCCATTATTATATGAAAATATTGATAAATGATAGCGGAATCATTACTCAATGAACAGTTTTGAGCAAATAAGTATTTCTTAATGATTTTTTCTTAATTTGATAAGAATTGTCATTTCAGCAAAACTTGAATGGCGCAAAGTTTAATTTATTATATACCTCGTATGGCAGACGTGTTTATAATCTCATAAACGACTTGAAAAGAACTACGCGAACAGTCACAATTTTGTCGAGAAATTCCAAAATGTAATAAGAAATAAAATATATACGTATATTCAAAAAGTAAGAATTATATTATAAATAAGGATATTGGTATTCATAAAAAATCAAAATTAAATATACCATATTTGTTATTTTGTTTTCATAGCTTACATGTTCGTGTCGTCCATCAGCAATAAATGTTTGCAGAATTTTTTGCAAATGCTCATTCATTAAATCTGTAAGAAAACCATACAATTGATAAATAATTTATAAATTAAAAATTAAATAACAACAACAAACATGATAAAATATTAACAATTAGACAATTGACGTATTACCAAGCACTTCTCTACTCTAATTTATAGCAGTTTTTTGTAGATTTATACATTCGCTCGTGATAAATTATCATTCAGATCCTTACAATTTGATAATTCTCGCGTAAGATTTAATTAAAATCATTAATTAAAACTACTGTTATCAAATTATATAACCCCCCCCTTTCATTTGAAATGTACCTGGCCTCGAAATTTGAAAATATCATCGTCATAATTTCTCCCTTCTTTGAATTCAGAATCGATCTAATAACAAATTTTGCACAGTTCTGATTAACGCTATGTTTTTATTATTAAAATCTTTTAATTATATATTTAGTAATTTACTTAAAAACTTTATTAATTATTATTAGTAATAAATTATTAGTAATTTACTTAAAACTCTCGTTAGGAATCGCAAGAACTTGTCGTTGGTACGAGAGCTAAGCTGACGACTCGAAACGGGGGGGGTGGGTGTCACCCCTCAGGTATGGTTGTAGGAACCCTATAGACGGGCTCTCCTGTATGGATGTAGAGGAACCCTATAAACGGGCTCTCCTCATGGATGGACGTATGAATGGTGAGGTGGGGGCACCCACGCCCTTGCCGGCCCCTACGGTGATAGGGTCGGGACATGTGTTGTAGCGGTCAGGTTTAACCGCCTCAACAAGTCTCGGGGGGTAAAATCGAGCTCGGAGGCGACTAAGAAGCGATTCCCCGATGATGTCTGGGGCTGCACAGCTCATCGGGTAGACCGTTTCCTGGAAACCTACGGGATCGGTCACGCTCCAATCCAAGATAGAGTGTGGGATACCGTGCTGATGGATGCATGGCACATGGGGGGATGTGTCACAAACGGTTCCTCCGGGATACCTGGTGACCTCCCGGGGTAATCAGCCTTACCCATGCATGCGGGGCTCTGCATGGGCGGACCTTATAGGACCCTAGCTACTCGTGGGACTCATATGGCTCAATTAAATACAAAAACTGGGGATGGGGGGATGGATTTTGAAACGGGGCGAGAGGAGAGGGTCTCTGGAACGGAGGCTCTCCATCGAACTCCGGCTGTACAAGACGTGACAGGCTCCTCTGAGGGGACTGTCACGGACGAATTAGGGGGGGGAAGGGAGGCTCCGTCTGACGGGGCAACCCTGACCTCTCAGGGAGGTAGTAATGAAAATGGAGGGAAACCTTCGGAGGGGCCCCACAAGAGAAATCGAAGTGGGGCCGCGAAGAAGAGGGCCAGACGGGCTAGACTGGCCGGGGAGGGAGCGGCCGCAACAGCGAACGCGCCCAAAACCGGTTCAGCGAGGCCTCCTCTGGAGAAGATACCACAGGGAGGGAAGCGGCTCAGGACACCGGGCTCTACCCCCCCTGAGGGCAAAACTTTGAAGAGGGAACAGGAGCAGGCCGCCCCGGGTGGGGGGGACATGGTCATGAGGGAACTCAATGTGCCAGCGTTCCCCCCACCACCGGGCCCCCAACCAGGATCGGAAGCCCCACCTGAAGAGCTGGCAACTCAACAGATGGAGCCGATGATCGTGGATGGGGAGCGGGAGAACGAGGCTGGCATGGCTCCTGCCCCGACTTACGCGGACAAAGCGGGGATAAAGGTGGCCATTTGCCCCACCACCTACCCCGAAGCGATCCTCAGCGATCCTCAACGAGAGCTCTTGGAAAGGGCTCTCGGGGATAAGATCGTTGAGATGGGAATTGCCTCCCGTTCCCTCTCGTTTAGGGGAACGGAGTATAGGGATGGTGCGATGGTCATCTGCTGCGGGGACCAGGCCACGGTCAGCTGGTTACAGACGACTGTGACTGGGCTCAAGCCCTGGGATGGTGCGGACCTCATGTGTGGTGAGGCCCGCAAAATCGTGGGGCTAGTGAGAGCGGTGGCCATTGTGCACAAACCTGCACCCTCCACTTCAAGGATTCTGGAATTCCTCAAAATCCAAAATGAGGGCGGGACACCTTCTAACAAGGTGTCCCGCTCTCGCAGCCAAGAGAGGCAGACACCTGGGAGCTAACTGGATCGAGGCCGAGGACATAAGAGCCGTTGACAGGGTGGGTCTGGCCAACCTGGTAGAGGACCTAGGTCTGTGAATGGCGATGGTCCCGGATCGATTCAGGATTTATGGTCAACCAAGATTCCCCTTTTGAGGAGTCTTGGGTTTGCTGGTCACGACTACTCTACTGGGCACCCAGTGGGGGCTCTGGAGGGTAGTTGAAAATAATAGCCCGGTGGAACGGGAGGGTGAAGAGTACAATGGACGAAAGTCTAGTTGCTCGGAGCTCTGGCTGGGGCCCATACCCAAACCGATATTTATTTATTTATAATTTACTTAAATTTAAAGTATTAATAAAGTTACAATTTATTTTTAATTTTATATTTTTTAAAATTAATAAATTACAGCACATTAAGTTACATACGCAGTTGCGTTAATTTGAACGCATTTTTTGTGATTTTTTTGTCGTTCTTATGGTATCATCACTGCTTTCATCATCCTGAAATAACCATATTTAGCAGAGTGTAAAAAAAAACATGTACCTTACCAGATTCCGCTACAGTGCTTAAATGAAATATTTATTCAGAAGATGAAAATACCATCTGTTGTTTAATTTTATCTTTCTTTTGTTCTATACACGCAAAATTAAATTACATTAAAAATTACTATACTGTACATTAACGCTGACATAAAAATAGTTTGCTTACATTTTTATAAGCACTGTTTACTTTCAAATAATAGAATTATAGAAAAATTTGTCATACAGTATAGTAAAAATTGCTATTCCGTATCACAAATTTTTCTATAATTCTAGTATTTTAAAAGTAAACAGATTTGTAATAATGTAAACAAAATATTTCTATGACAGCGCTGCTGTACATTATAGTAATTTTTAATGTAATTTTATTTTGCGTGTAGTGTCATTATTAACTCATTCAGCATGAATCGTCGCGACCACCTTCGCGTACATCGTGCGACGCGACGCATACCACGTGACTGCGTCGGCCAATCAAATCGTAATGTCAAGCGGTTGTTCAGTGCTCCATACAATCTGACTGGTTGTCAGCCTGCCGCGTCACGTAGGTTATGCAAGCTTGAAAAGTGGAGGGGATCCCAATTATAGCTGAATGAGTTAACAACATCATTCTCTTAACTTTTCTGATACATTATTATAACATTACTAATTTACAATGAAGCTATTAAGGCAATTCTTCGATTATATGAGAGTAAATAGGATATAGCTAATTGATAATCCATTATTGAAAGAAAGAAACAGCGAATCCGACTAAAGAATCATCTTAAGCTATAACTGGACAATTGCGTTAGAACTAATCTTCTAAGACTATTAGCAAACTCACAATTTTATATATTGAAATTTCATCCACTTTCTCAGAAATGTCTTCATTCTTTGCTGGGCTCATTTCAAGCTGGTCATCCTTCTTCGGACTATCATTGTCATCGAAAATATCTTGTGAAAAATAATTGTACACATCATTTCTTGATCCATTAAATTCCTGTATAAAAAAGTAAATGATTTGAATGATTTGTTGTACACTCTACGGGCATATAATATATAATTTAATTAAGATTATATGAATCAATGATCTTACTGTAAAAGAAAACTTTGATTTAATTGTTTTAAAATCCTACTGATATATAAATTTCAATCTATGTCTGTCTGTTTGTCTGTGTGTGTGTTACCTCATCACGGCCAAAATACTGGACCGATTTAATTCAAATTAGTCTCAAATTAAAGCTTATACTTTCCTGAATGTCATAGGTTATATAAAGTAGTGTTTCTAGTTTTGAATTTTGAAAAACAATTTTTTCCCCGATTTTGGACCCCCGCGCCCCATTCAGGCGGTTTTTAGAAGGTTGTTAGACGGTTGTCAGGGGATTGTCAGGAGATCGTCAGGGGGTTGTCAGGAGGTTGTCAGGAAGTCTGAAGGAAGTTTGTAAGAAGTTTTCAGGAAGTGGTTTGGAGTTTGTTTTTGAGGTTGTGTGAAGGTTCTGAGGAGGTTCCCAGACAATTTTCATAATTATGTCAGAAATTTTTCAAAAACTTTTGACATATTTTTCATGAGGGGGCCTTGTGGGAGTTGTAAGAAGGTATTAGTTGATAAAATAAATCGTCGGTCCTTACGAAAACTATTCCATTTCAATATTTCCTATGTTAATTTATATGGCAATTTTTGAAATGGAATATTCTTCGTAAGGAAAGTCAAAATAATATATATATATATAGATATTTGGGCCGGGAAATGGACAAAATAACACAGAAGATAATAACGCAGTAAACAATAACACAAAATATATGTACTTTTTTTTATTTTTTATTTTTTGGCATAATAACTTTGTTTTTTACCAAACTTTCAAAATTTACAAATTATTAGCAATGGGAAGAGTTCTGATCCTACATATAACAAAAGAACACAACATAATATGTACACATAATTTAAAGACACCACAAGTTTTGTGCACAAAACAATTGGATACGGTAAAGTGTATACGAATGATTTTGAATACCACAATTCTTTACATCAAACGACTATTCACGTACATTTTCTACACTAACTTTCATGCACCACATATTTTGTACACGACAATTCTGTACACCAAGCAACTGTACACATACATTTTGTACACAAACTTTTATGCACCACATATATTGTACACGACAATTCTGTACACCAAGCAACTGTACACATATATTTTGTACACTAATATATTGTACAACTAGTGGGAAAAGTTGGCGATTCCACGAGCGTGTGAAATGACGTCACGAGCGAAGCGAGTAATGTCACACACGCTCGTGTGTCGCCAACTTTTTCCACAAGACGTACACGATACTTTTTCCAAAAAGGGCATGAAAAGTGGCCTGTTTTCTTAACGTGTTTTCGGTGGGAAAAGTTAACCTCTTTTTCCACGCATGGAGGAAATAGGTTACTTTTCCCACCGAAAACAGTTGAGAAATAGGCCGCTTTTCATGCGCGTGTTGGAAAAAAAATTTTATGTACCACATATATTGTACACGACAATTCTGTACACCAAGCGACTATACACATACATTTTGTACACTAACTTTTATGCACCATATATTTTATACACGACAATGGTGTACACCAAACAACTGTATACATTAGGGTGGCCGTAAGAAATTTTTTTTTCAGGTAAGCATTTCTAATGGTGCCTCAAGTAAAAAAAATAAGATTGACATATGTAATAAGGCTTGGTTATAGTGAATTAACGTGCCTTTAGCTTTATTATTAAAAAATGCATTTGTAAGGTATTTCACTAAAAATATCTATATCTATCTATAAAAATTGTATTTTCCTGATAAGTTGCTGAAATCATTCAGATATTTTTTTAACATGATTGCAGTGAATTTATAAGTTATTATTTGAATCACTTCTATTTTCTTAATCTGTTAAATCTAACAAAAAAGGCGTTTTTTAGCAAAATATTACTATAAAACGATTTATATTCGCTAATAAATTAACATTTTCTATGCAAATATTGATGATTTGTCAATTTGTTTTCAATTTCCCGTTAAAAGAATTATTCAACCACTTTCTTGAATCACCTAAAAATATTTTTATTGTATTCCTAGATTCTATTATTTGTTAAATTTAATTTTGTTAAATATCAACACATTCTCAACATATATTTAAAACTAGCTAGCTTCCAACAATCAAATTTTGTCTTTGTCGCGTCATTCGTTGCTTATTACGCCCTCAAAGCATATTTCACGCAGTGCTAGTTATAATTGATCGTGTGCGGCTTAATTGAATGTCAATTATTCATAACCGATTAAAATTTCCCGATTTTTTTTCTAGACGATTATTTCATGGTCGAAATATTTTAGATATATATGAAGTGTTGTTAGTTTTAATCTACGGTATTGTAATTTTTCATTATACATATAAATTTGTAAAAATGTTTTAATACTTCTTATTATTGCTTTATTATTTTTATTTAATTTTGAAAATTAGTCATTTTTCATTTATTTGTGTCATTTTATGACACAAACAATTTCTATTGAATTTACGAGTAATTAAAATGTACACAACAAAGTTTTTTAGAATTTGATAGGAATTGAACCGCCGTCCTCAAAATTACGAAGTCACGCGCGTAGCTACTGATCCACTGAAACATAAACGGTAGCGAATGTCGTATTGGAGATATGACTTCTACTCATTCATTATGTTTTGATAAATTTTACTATACTATTTCGTAATAATTTTATTATCATAAAATAAAAATAAATAGAAATTCTATAGAAATTCCTAAACAGTTTAAATATATTTATCAAATTAACACGTATATCCCAGCATTACAATACTTTCTTGTAAATTTAATAAGAACATTTCTTTTAGTGTATAAAAAACGCTATTATACAAATTTAGTATATTTGATTCTGATAATTTCAAACTGAATAAATATTTTTTATAATGACTTTTTTTATACTAATTCATGATATCTACTATGCTTTAATATTTATATTACGAAATCGACAAAACAACAACAAAATTAGAGTAAAAAACATTTATTTTTAATAATATAATTCTAATATAAATTTAATTAGTTTATATTTAATGGAATATTTATTGAATAGGAAAATGAGCGACAATTACAGATTTTTCATACACAGCAATTTAATTGCTCAACCTTCTATGTATTTTTACATGACAATTAAAACTTATTCTCTCATAAATTTCTTTAACTTATATACTTTACATACTGTATAAGAATTATTACATGAAACATGAAAAAATTTTTTAATGTCTGTTAATTCCTATTTTTTCGATGAATATAATTTTTCGCTGCAAAATGATTTCTTTAATATTATTTTATTAACTGCTACGTTCGAATTGTAACAAAAAAATTATGTTCTACTTTTCGTATTATACGAAAGAATACATTTGACTTTTTTCCACATGTCAATAAATTATCATAATCCACAAATATAATTTTCAAAAGGTTGATGTCCGAACTGGCACGACAGAAAAGGTCATGTCTCTTGTAAATGAATAAGGTCATCGTCTTTTATACGTCACAGGGATATCTCGTAGTGTACATAAAAGTTTGACGACGAAATAAAAGTCCATAATGAAGCTGTGATTATACCTTGAATAAGGTATTCCCACTAGTTTTTTCACAAACGAAAGAACAAGGTCAAGCATGTGCCAATCACCTTTATCATTAACTCTCAACGGCACACTTACTTAGAACATTCTATATACATAATAGAGATAAATATATTATTGCAAATGACTTAATGGTTTCGTTTATGATAATAATAAAAAGTTCAAAAAAACTTTATGTATGCTGTCATGAAATAAGACAAAACTTAAAATTCTTTTCTAAATTTAATTATTTAGATATTTAAAATACTTGTTACAAATAAATGAAAGAAGTAAAGTATTATAAATTTAATAAAAAAAGAATAAAAATGTTTTCGCCCGGGATCGAACCGGGGACCTTCCGCGTGTTAGGCGGATGTGATAACCACTACACCACGAAAACTACATGTTGTAAGAAACGTAACTGTACTATGGTGAGAACTCAATATACTTTCATTTATATTCATGCTCTTATACATGCTCTTAATGTAATATCAATTCTTACTAATAAAAAATAAAAAATATTCATGATGATAACTTTAAGATAAAAATTAAGTTTGGAAGTTTATACGAAAATCATCATTCACAATTATAGAAATGAGTCATATATATTTGTACTGAACCTTACTTATATGTAAAATATAATTTTACACGCAAAATAAAATTACATTAAAAATTACTATACTGTACAGCAGCGATGTCATAGAAATATTTTGTTTACATTATTACAAATCTGTTTACTTTCAAAATACTAGAATTATAGAAAAATTTGTGATACGGCATAGCAATTTTTACTATACTGTATGACATTATTATATTTACTATACTGTATGACATTATGTATATTTATAAACAGTGCTTATAAAAATGTAAGCAAACTATTTTTATGTCAGCGTTAATGTACAGTATAGTAATTTTTAATGTAATTTAATTTTGCGTGTATAAATATTATGTGCAGATGGTTCAATAAGCTTGAAGTGTTTCTCATTTATACAACTATCCACGTACGGATGAAGTATATTTTACATAGACATACAAATATTTTTTTCATTAATGTGTGTTAGATATAAGTTAAAAAATTTCACTTAATAAATAATAATAATATAATAACATTATAATAATAAATAACACTAAAATTCGCATACAAAATGTTATTTTTAATTAAATGAAAAAATTCTTGATGAAATCATCTAGTACAATTTTTTATATAACTCTAAACCGTATATATCATAAATCCGATATAAAATACATGTTTTCGCACGAGTTCGAACCGAGGTCATTCCGCGTGTGAAGTAGACGTGATAACCACTACACTACGAAAACTCGACAAAAACTATTCTTTCCTTAAGAAGTAGCTTTTCAGAGGATTAATTTGATTATCTTCAATGCATAATCAGCACGATATTTTTAAAAGGTGATTCTAAATTGTCACATTTATGTGACGATATATATACATTTGTGAAAATTGTTTCAATTTTTTAAATTATATTCTACACTATAAAAAATTTAATGTAAAATTATAGTATATATTGTATAAAATAATTGTGATAATATTCACTATAATATTACATTGATACTATAATGTTATAGAACGAATATAAAATTACTGAATAATAAAATACTACTTTGAAAGTTAATAATAAAAATTTGCATGCTCTTAATAAAATTTTGGAAATCGTTGAATGAGTTATTTAAATGTATAAATAATATTTATAATTAATGAATCTTAAATGAGTATTTCAATGAATTGTATGCTGGTTTTATATTTCAATCTACACGTAAGAAAATAACTCATTAAAATTTACTATGTATCCGAGTAAACTTGTGACGGTAAATGCATTTAGTAAATTTTACTTTTTGACTCAGTAAAATAATTATAACATTATAAAAAAAATTCCTCTCCGAGTTTCGAACTCGGTACCTGCCGCTGTTGCTTATAATAAGCCGTCGTACTTTAACTTCGCGGCTATTTGCCCGACTGTCGTTAAATGGCTTGTTATATTACTTAAACTATCAAGGCGTTAAATTTACTTTCACATAATATTTACAATGAGACTTAGTAAAAATTCATCAAATATTTGTAAAAATTACTATTAATTTAGTAAAAATTCATCAAAATTAGGCAAATTTTAATCAAAATCTATCAATTAGCACGAAAATGACATTACCGTCACAAGTTTACTCGGATACATAGTAATTGTTAATGCGTTATTTTCTTACGTGTAATCAAGTATAAAAATTAAATTTGTTTTTTGACTTAAAAAAACCAAACCTAATTATAAATTCAATAAAAATGACTAGACAATATTTTTTTGTTACAATTGTATAAATTTATACCAGAATAGGTAAAATTATAGTTCCAATAATAAAATTTTATAGTTATACTGTAAAGTTATATTGCAACTTTAATCATTTATATCTCATCATATATAATTATAGTTAATGTACTATATTTTCGTAGTTCAACTATAAATTTTTAGAATGCTTTTAAAGTTACAATGTATTAACTATATTTTTATACTTTGAATTTACTTTTCTAGTAAATGCAATATAAAACGTACTATAATTTTACAGTTCACATTTACAGTGTACATATTATATTATTATTTCTGTGGCGACGCGTCATAACCAGTTAACTGATTAAAACATGATTTCGAGATATGGACGTTCATAGTTTTGAAATGGTTTTTTGGAATATTGCCATAATAGTAATGTGAATAACTTTGTCCACATAACAAATATGTCAAGAAATTCTTATATTTATATATTAAAATGCAATATCCCAGAAAGAAAATGCAATATGGCCCAATACTGGCACAATAACGCTGCCGGATTTGCCAATACTGGCAGGTAGTACTGAACCTGCATCAATTCTACAGTTTTTCAAAACTGGAATGATAACGCCAGTCGAACTATGGCCCAGCTTTAACTCAATACAAATTTGGTACTGATGAACAACTGGATGAATACTGGCACAATGTTGGTAAAATAAAGTATTAGTAGATAATTAGTATTTTGCGAAAAAAACATTTTATATAATTATTCAGTACTTTTTCAATGCTGGCATTATCACTAGAACTACCGGCCTAAAATCAATATCATTTTATTCGTCGATATTTTCTTTTAACAAATAAAAATTAAAGTTCCAAAATATACAAGCTTTAATGTTTCATTACTAAACTTTCATTACCAAACCTCATAATTTATAATTTTTTTGATAAAATAGTTATATAAATTATTTTGAAAATGTACAAAGACGTCAAATTGACGCATTGGTAGTTCTAATGTTATACTAATATACAATAAATACCACTCTATAAGCAATATTACTAAATCATTCATCATATAGTTAATTCATTTATACGACTTTTAGTGCATATAAACCAAAATAAATAATTTCTTTTCAATGAACTCAGTATTTCTATTTAATGAATTCACTTAATTCATTGAAATCGCTTGAATTCAGTAAAGTCAGTGACTTTAGTGAAAATGGAGTCATTGACTCACTGAATTGTCACTGATTTTTTTAATTCTATACTATTAACTTATACTTTAATTTTCTATTTGGAATCCAAATACTGAATCTATATTCACGATGTATGACTTTGACGCATGAGTCTGCAGTGTTTTGTATATTATTTATTCTATTGGTATGTTTTGTTCATTCGTATCATGCCATTACTAAGTTAGTGCTGAAAAATCAAACAAAGTTATGTTGATATATAGTGCTGAACTAGTATCGACAACGCAATGGATTCACGTACTAGCCAGTACTGTTTGTACGTTACTTGTCAATTAGCATTTGTAGTACATGAATCCTGCGACAGATTCAGTTTATGTTTATTCTATTAAAATATGGTTCGTATGAAACACTTTTATCAAACTAAAATATTTTTTACAATTTTGTCACCTAACTGGTTATAGCGCGTCTTATATAATAATATATGAGGTATATATTATTATATTCAAGAAGTTAAAATATAAACATAATAAAAAATTATATTCATGAATTTAATAAAAAAATGTTTTCGCCCGGGATCGAACCGGGGACCTTCCGCGTGTTAGGCGGATGTGATAACCACTACACCACGAAAACTGCATGCAAATATTGATATTCTATTACACACCAATGTTTGCCTAATGTATTAACGGTATCATATCGTTTATTTATATTCATTTATATATATATTATTTATATTATTTAATATTATATAATATAATATATATATATTATTTATAATATATTATTTATATTTATTTATTAGGTCCATAGCTCATAGAGGTAAAAGTCCCTTAGGTTTTGAAAGTTATTCCTGATACACTATCATTATAACATATCAACATTTCACTTTGAAGCTGACTAAATGATGATTATACTCAAGCATGTCAAAGACAATCTAATTAAATTATTCTATTTATTATGCATAGATTAATCCAATTATTATCAATATTCGGACTTTCGTTTTCATAATCAGAATATTTTAAATAATATCCCAGTTTGAAAGCTAGCTTAAAAATAAATATAATAATTATTACAATCAGATATTAAAAAGATTAATATGCAATATATAAAACGTGGTACTTGATAATTAATTTGCCGGTATTCCTACTTATAGAACTAATATTCTGCAAATATATGCATGTATGATGTATATAAATCGATTCTTTTGTTTGCTCAGATAATGAAACAAATTCGCAATACAGAATAAGACTCTGTTTATTGTAAACAAACAGTTCAGTAAATTAGATAAATATAATAATTCACAAATATTGCAAGTTCAGTAGCTTCTCTTTGAACCAAAGGCCTCTTATACTGTTAAATTTTTTTTTTAAATTAAGTTTATTTTAAGTTGAATAAATCATATATTAGTTAAATTAACTAAAATCCGTTCAATTCAACTGATAGTCGAGTTGATTTAACTCGATTTAACTTGATATTACTTTTCATTTTTAACAGTGTATCGGTATATAATTTCTGTCAAATATGTATTTATTCACTTGATTAAAACTCTAAATTATTTTATTTATTATAGAATTTATTTAATTAATTTATGAAGTAAAAAGTTTTATTATTTAATTTATAAATTTGTTTAAAATGAGTGAAATCTAAATTAAATATAAATACTATATTATGCTTGAAATAAAATGTTTGAAAATAACAATTGAATTCCTCTAACTTAAAATACACATTAAATCCAGTGAAACCATTAAGTTTAATTAAAATAGAAAAACAGGATATCGTAATGTCTGTCTTTAGAAATATGACTTAAAATTAATAAGGTAAAGGTAACATGATTGAAATTACAGATTTCCTATAAAATCTAAATGATATTTATTTTTGTACGTCTTCATTATGTACACTATCAAATGCTCCTTAAAACAAGTTTATATATTATGTTTAATGTATACATTTCATCAGTCTATAACAATACAAAATAAAGTAAGTAGAAACACTCAATTTTATATAAACTATTAGTTTGTCCATGAATAATGAACAAACATATTTTTGTTGAACTGCGAAATTCCGAATTTGACACTGTCATGAAAATCATCCTTTATTGAGATCAATATGCCATTAATAAAAATCAATGCCATCAAATTCTGTAAACAGAAAATAGAAACTTAATAATAAATATTTTATTCTAATATAAACTCGTTTATTAAAGTAACTTCATTAATATTATTAATTAGAAGAACTATATTCACATTCATTCTTACTTCTATAAAATAAAAATATGCATTTTTTAAATGAGTTTGAATCATTGTACTTACATTTAGTAGTGATCATGATGATGATGGTGGTGGAAGTCAATATGGTCATCATGGAAATGGTGATGATGAATGTCGTCATGGTGGATATCGTGATGAATGTCGTGATGGTGGATGTCATGATGGAAGTCATGATGATGGTCATGGAAATCATGATGATCATGATGATCATGATAATCATGATGATGGTGATCATGATATAGTCCACCATGACCAAGTCCTCCGTGGCCTAATCCTGCACCAACTCCAATGGTGGCAAACAGCGGATTTGGTACCGGTTGAGGAAGAGCGTACGCCATCACACATACGGAGGCAACAAGCAAGAAGAAAATTCCCAATTTTGCCATTGCTAATATCTGGAAATAATAATTAATCAATATAAAATCAAAACATCTGAAATAGTTTTGTTAGTATCAACTTTCACAATTTACTGTGTAAAAGTGTAAATAATAAACAAAAGTAATGCAAAAATGGTTTATAAAATAACAATCCTTTTAATATTGTGGGAATAAATATATGCAATTACCGATTTTGTCTTCTTTCGAAATTGGCCGAAATTCTCTAACTTTTAGTCAGACAGCTGAGAGAACACTGATATTTTGACAGTGATTCCATCGATTTTTATACGGTCTCTCTATTTTCTAGTTCCTATCAAATCACAAAAGATTTACGCAAAAATGTAAATGTATTCATAAAACATATGGCTTTCCAATGGTAGCTGGACATCCCCAAGTATTTTGATAAATAAATACGTCATTCATAATTCACCTCTCTTAAAACTTTCATGTACGATCGTGACGTAAATGGAAATGACGCAATGTAAAGAACTTCTTAACTGTTTGCAAAACGAACAAAAAATAATCACATGTATTGAGATGAAAAACATCATTTAACGATAGTCTTGAAAATTAGAGACCTTTTATGTCTACTGTCATGTTGTTTTTCAAGAATCAGCATCTTATTCGTAAAACTAAAAAAAATTGTTTTGAATAAGCACACCATTAGTTTTTCTTGTCTTTTCATTATTGACAATTTATTATATACTCATAAGGAAATATATATATATATATATACATATATATTCAAATACATTTCAAAAATATGTTTTCAGTATAAACAATAAATATATTAAATATATAACTTTTTGCCGAAAATATATGTGCACATATTCATATATATTTGTGTATATATTTCAGAATATACTTTCTTCCGTTAGGGTATCCTGCGTTAATTTGGACAATTTTTTTTATAAAATAAACTTTATTAAACAGTAGCAAATTACATAAAATTTAGATTTTACATATCATTGTAATTGGCTTAAACTAAACGATTTTAATTTAAATAAACATTTACAATTGTATATTTCGCATTATATATTAATTCATAGATTGATTAATAGATTAATTCATAGACATTATATCATAGATTGTAAATCCACTTCTCACTTTTATTAATGATAATATTTTTAATCGTTTCCTTTTTCCATTTTCAAAAGATTTATACAAACTTACATATAAACTATAGTTTGATGAAATCAATTATAAGGATATATATTTTAAGATATGTTAGATAAGAAAAATAAAAAAGATATACAAAATTATCATTAATAATAATGTTGTTTTATACATCATGTAAGTAACATTTCTTTATATGAACTATAAATTTTAATAATTGGAAAATGTATTTTTAAGGAAACTTTGCTAAAAGTAAAATATTGTGACAATTGTGGTTAAGATATCAACAAAATTTCACTAAAAAATAATATAATAATGAAAATTTATCGCATGTAAATAATGTCTAAACAAACAAATAAACATAAAAATTAATTATTTAATTACATGTAAAAAATGTTTTCGCCCGGGATCGAACCGGGGACCTTCCGCGTGTTAGGCGGATGTGATAACCACTACACCACGAAAACTACATGTTGTAAGAAACGTAACTGCACTATCGTGAGAACTCAATATACTTTCATTTATATTCATGCTCTTATACAAGTTAATGTAATATCAATTCTTACTAATAAAAAATAAAAAATATTCATGATGATAACTTTAAGATAAAAATTAAGCTTGGAAGTTTATACGAAAATCATCATTCACATTTATGGAAATGAATTATATTTTTACTGAATTTTACTAATATGTAAGTAATAAAAAGCATTATATATTGTCCATATTATATTACTAATATATTGACAGTATATTAGTTTTAATGAATCAAATATTAACCTTTCGGCTACCAGGTGGTGCGACTTGGTCGCCCCAAAGTTGGTTTTTCTTATGGAATTTTGTGAATATTTCATATTTCACTTTGAAATTCATACTAAATCACTTTTTTGAGTTCTTTTATATGTACGAGAAACAAAAACTGAAAAGATTAATATATTTTCATTGTTATTAACAATTTCTCTGGGGCGATTTGGTCACCCCACCTAGGAACTAGTTCTCAAATACTGTTATTTTCAGGAGCTTTAAAGATTTGTATCATTATTTCCATTATTAATATCTTTATATTATTAAAATTATTATAACCCGCGTAGAAAAATTAGTCTGGATATAGTCTGGCAAAGTGTATCCAGATTGCATCCATACTATATCCAGATCGCTTTTTCTCCTAAAGAATTGTTATTAATTAATTATAAATAATAACAATTAACCATTTTTTGTGTATTTTTTCGAAATTTGAGCATTTTTTCGTTTTTTCTTTAATATTTGACAATTATTATTTTATTTGTTAATAATTACATTAATTAAATATTAATTATTAAAGTTAAAAAAACGTTATTGATGAAAATATTATTTGCATGAATAAAATCTACTAATTTCGCAACAGAGGACGTTCTGAATTCTGCAAACGCATCTAAGCGTTTGCAGTATTGCATATTATGTAGTTCACAATTTTAATGTTTTTTTTTTTCATTAAAAAAAATGATGTTTAATGTTTAATGTTTGTTTATAATATTTCTGATCATATTTTATAATTCTGTTTAAAAAAGTGTTGTTATTTATTGAAAAACCCCGAAATCCAACTTTCCAATTAGAAAAAACGGGCTGGGGCGACCTAGTCGCCCCACCTAGGTAAATACGTCACAATTTTTCACCTGGT
>JABFPJ010003058.1:0-17314 GCA_022817425.1 Gryon sp. ZL-2020 | reverse complement strand
TATATCGATGCATTGGTTAGAGTAGCGCCGACAATGTCGTATTCAGCGTTGTTTGTTTTGGAAAAGTATCGACGAGTATTGACATTGTCGGCGCTACTCTAACCAATGCATCGATATAGGAAAATCTGACCATTCAAATTGAATTATCTTAAAAATTCACTCGGTTAAACATATTGAAAAAAATCATGTGAATATAATATTGAATTATCTTTCATTTAAACTATAATTGGTAAATATTTCAATGCAGTCGTTATTACAGCCATAATACCTTAATGTAGATATTTTTACAATCTTATGGTATTCGAAATGTCACGATATAAATGACGTATGTAAAGCTTTATGACAATGTATAAAATTACGTTTCGTATTCAAGTTCGAATATATATATATATGTAAGCTTAGTTAATTTTCTATGTTCAATAACGATCATAACTTATTAACAAGTGTTAAATCTTTAACTACTAAATTGCAAACTGTTCTAGAAATCGGGATTAAGTTCTTATCTAAGGATTTAGTTCCATAAAAATTAAGAAATAATGAGATTCTTTGAAACAAAAACTTGTATAACAATTTACAACTTTAAAAACAAATACTTCTTTCAATGTAGCCAATTATTTTTGAAAGACATTATTAAATTTATTTATTATTTTTAATTCACTCGTCAATTTCCAACATATGAAATTTATTGTTGAACTTAAAATATATTGTTGAATTGAATAATAAATATGTTATATAAGAATGTTACATGACACTTTACATTTATATAATCATATTATGATTAAAAATTGATGAAATTCTAGTTTAATTGCGTTTTACAACAAAAATATGTCAACAGTCATTCCATTCTTTGTATTATATTAGTTATATTGTAAATTATTAACTTTTTCAAGTGAATAAATATTCCGGGAAAAACAGATAAAGTTTACAGTCTTCCATTAAATAATAAAACAAAAATATTTAAAATAATATATGTGTAAAGGAAACAAAAGTGGCTTGAAAATGAAGAAAATACGATTTGTCAAGTTTGATTTGGATGTAAGCAATACATCCTGCAAAGTTTCAAATAAATCGAAAATGTCGATATAATTATTTGTTCAAATCGAATCAGATAACATTTTTACCGCATGCTTCTTTCTTTTATCTTTCCTCAATCTACCGTAAGATTTTATTAAATTTGTACGTTTTCTGAGGCAGACTCCCACAGAATTAATCTTCTTATCGTCATTTTTCTTCGTTTAATACTCTCTAACGTTATTTTATCGTGACATTCCTCTCTGCCTACAAGATTGAGAAAAAACAGAGTTATCAGCGCCTGTCGGGGATACAACGTATCCAATTTTCATGTAAAATTAGTATGTAATAGTTTTCGCAGATTATCAATGTTATCCCAAGATACTTTCTTACTCTATCTTTATATTGTAGAAACTCAAATGCATTTATGTTTTACAATTCGCATATTCATTTAATTTAAAAATACTATTAGAAAAATGATGATAAGTGTAATTTTTATTTTGCAATTTATTTGTCAGTAATTTTTGTCATTGAAACGTAGCAACTTATAGGCGTTGCGATGATGGTTGTAGAAATAATTCGCAAGTTGACTGAATACAACGTATAAATGAAACCCCCTCGGCGTTGTTGCCACAGTTTGACCCAGCAGCTCACATATGTTCTTACGCCCCAAAGCACATTAAATCTCCAGAGATTTTTCTCCTGTAACTTTCTATCTTCGTCAAACTTTACTTTCGTCCTATGTTCTTTTTCTGTATTAATGCGGCCAAAGAAGTTCAACAAATTGCAAAATTCTTCGTTATTTTTCAAAACTGGGTTCTTTCATCATAAAGTTACAGTATTTTAAAATAAACAGAACAATTAAGCTATCCATTGAATAATTATTACTGGATAATCTAACATAGAGCTGTTGAAAACATTTTGATGCAAGAATTGAGTGACTTGTTATTAAAAGAAAAATTAATGATACTAGCTAAATTAATAAGGAATTTAAAAAAATAAAAAAAGTTTTGCGAAAAAGCTAAAATTTTATGAAAACATCGACAATTCGTAATAAAATTAAAATTTTATACAAAAAAGTTCGAAAATGTTCGAAAAATTAAAAAATTTATGCAAAAATTCGAAAATTTTTGAAAAAAGTGGAAATTTTATTAAGAAATCAAAATTTCGTGAAAAAGTCGAAAATATGTGAAAGAGTTGAAATTTTATGAAAATTTTGGCACTTCGTGAAGAAAGTGGAAATTGTATGAAAAAATCGAAATTTCATTTAAAAAATCCAAATTTCATGAAAAATTCGAAAATTTATTAAAAATTGATAATTTTTGTGAAAAATTCAAAAATTCGTGAAAAAGTGGACATTTTATGAAAAAATTGATATTTCGTAAAAAAGTTGAAATTTCATGCAAAATTTGGAAATTCTTGAAACAAAAAGAAAATTCATGTGAAAATCAAAATTTTATGTACAATTTCAAAATTCGAAAATTCATGAAAAAAATCTAAAAAGTATGTCAAATTAAAAAATGCAGTCATCAAATATCATCTGCAATGCTTCTTATTTGTAAGCACTTCATTGGGACATTTATTTTATCTATTCAATTTAAAAAATGGAATAGATTAAAACATATAAACCTCCTGAGAACGTAATTATAAGATTTTGTATATTAATCTTTACGGCATTGCAACGTCATTTACGGTATGTTCCCTTATCGAAACGGCCGAGCTTTTTTACCAACGTTTCAGCCTTGATTTTTATAGTAGAAACGTCGCGAGCGCGTAAATTACTTTAACAAGGATTAAGCAGAGAAACATACTAGAAGAAAGCGCGTTAAGCGAGAGATTATTCCAAATTTTCCGGTGCCGTTGATGCCACCGTTGGAATTGCGGCAAAAGCAAAGGTGAAAATTTTAATTAAAATTCCGGAGAAAATTTCGGCAAAAAGTGAATGTAGTGCATAATTTATTGTAGAGTGGTGAATAGTGGTAGAAATGTAATGAATCCCAATGTACGAATGAAAAGCTTTCTCTCATGCTTCTTTTGCATCTCAAAATTGGTTCTTGTATTAGAAATTGCGGGAAATGCATTATCATAATCCAATATTTTGCTTTTCGTTCGAAATAATAACAGCTTTTGTGTTTATGCGAGATTTCAGAATGGAAACTGTGAGAAAATTTGAGTTATAATTCAATGAAATCAGAGCTTTAAGGATGTTGGAATCTTTGCTTCGAGTTTCTAATTTAATTTTGAACATTGAATCCGAGAGATATTGATGGACCAATAACTCGGACAATGTTTATAAGCTATTACTTTGCATAGAACCATTGTAACAAAGTGTATTTGCCATGGTTCAATTTATCTACAAAGTACACGAAAATTGAAATTATCATTTTATTTAAATGAAAGTTACAAAAATTGTTCTGAGTAAAATACGTTGCATTACGTCAATTAACAAAAGTTAGCTAATTGCAAGGAAGACATAAAATCGTTGGAATATTTTTCGTAAATAAAGTTAAACATTACTTTATAATTGAGCACTTTATACAGGAATTTGTAAAAGGCAACAAATAGTACATAATAAGTTACCACCATTGTCAGAGTTCTTGTTTTACAATAAATTTTGCCGCTTTACACCTGCAATTGTACAATTTAATTCATCGAATCATAAGAAAAAGTCCAATACTAATATAATAAAAATTGCAAAAGTTCTGATATATGTATACTATATTTATAGTAAAATTTACTTTGAAAACTAAAGTTTTTTCTTAAATTGATATACGAATTTTTTTAATATGTAACCCTATATGTATTAATTGCTATATATTGTAACGTGACGCCTTTCGCCACGTTAGAAATTGTTTTTCTTTAATTATAAATATCGTACCGTATCTTATTTCTTCTATCTTTTTGCTGTTTATCTTTTGAAAAAGTGAGAGAGGGGCTAGTTGGCGAACCCCGATAGTCCCTATCAACAACAAGCAAATACAACATCTACCTGTATCGCAACTTCAATTTTGGACTTCGCCCATACTCCGTTGCACGCCATTGAACTACCGGCTACCATGCAAACTACTTCTTGAGCTACCTCTCGCGCACCATCCTCCGCCAACCTTCCACCAATGCTACAACGCCATGCAGCCGAGCCACCATGGATCCGTCACGTGGTCGGGCTCTCGGCCTGTTGCCTTCGCCTCGTCGAGGGAGTGGGATGCCTCCACCTGTCCACGTCACGGAGCCAACCCAGTGGGCTCACGATTTTCCCGGGAAATAGCAGTACCAGGCCCTCGTTGCCTCTGCCCGCAGTCCGTCCTATTTTTGCAGCCGGCTCTGCCTCCGACCCCTTGCGACAAAAGGACTCGAGACGGCATTATATGTTTTGGAAAACAGTCTACGGGCCCGCAAGTCTATGCGGCGCCCCTGAGTATTAACGAAGCGCGCCAACTTCACGCAGGAGGGAAACTCGAGATGTGGGGAACGCTTAGGCCTCGGCGTGGAGTACGCGGCTGAATTAAGGCTTTTTGGTGTGGTGCTTGGGACACGACGGTCGGACTGGTGATCTTGGGTGGACATCAACTGCCATTATCGTCTTCCTCTCTCTCACTATCTGCGTATCTTTATCGATTTTTTTTTGTATTACCTTTTTTGTAAATTACTTTTTTTGTTAACTCTTTTGCGGCAATATTTTTGTATAATCAAAGTATATTGAATTTCGACCATCTCGTTTTGGATCGTTACCGATAATTAAAGTCGTACCTTTAGTTTCGCTTTATCTTTATCTTGAATTTTGCGTTTATATAACTTTTTCTTTAAATACCTTTTTGCATAGTCAATAATTTTTGCGACGGTCTCGTGACCAAATCTCGATAGAATTAGTTTGTTTTGAGTCAAAAGTTACCTTTTTGTTTATTTAGAGATTATCTTCGTTTCTTTTACTTATAATATTGTTACTTAGAGCATTACTTTTCGTTGTTATTTTGCTCCACAAGTTCAATTCAATGAATAAACCACGTTTCGTACATAAGTGCGTTGGACATCTTTCTTTCGCAAACCTGTCATCTTCCTGGGATCGACGAGTTACATAAGATCATATCTTTCTCTTTTCCGCTTCACTCCTATCTTTTCCCTTTTCTTATCTCCGTTTCTTTTGTCGCCTACCTTTTACCTTTTCTTTACTTGTCTCACCTATCTTGTCATATTTATATGGCTGGCGATCCTGACCAATTTCGAATTTGTACCTTTGGGTGGCGAAGGGACGTTTGGGAATTCTTGGGGCTCAGTTGGGCTCAAGGGCTCAAAACGTTACAATATTATGGGTTTTCCTATAATTCTAGTAAATATTAATTCATCTTTTTTACGTGTATTTCAAAATGTTCATAACAATAATCTAATATAATTAACTGAACTCACTTTTTATTAAAATTGAAATTTACTTCTTATCAAAATCTACATTTTGACATTTGTTTGTTAATGCAAAACCCTCAGTAATTTGTAAGCCAAACGTATTCAATTACGAAGTTTGTTTCTTATTTCATTATGGAGATGCATTATATAATAATAGTTCGCTGATAACGGGGATAATGACGTAATCTGATCAGCGCGAACAGATGATATATCGCTATATAAATCGAGTTACAACGATCTCAATTTTCTCTCGGTTTAATCGATTCAATCTAATGAAAGCCTCTTAATGAATCTGACGAGGACTTAACACGACGTCATCGTAAAACGATGATGTGGACATAGCTGTTCGCTGAAGATTGTAGACCATTACTTGCGTGAAATTAGCATAATTCTGCAAGATGGGTGTCGAGAAGTAGACGCGGAATCAGCCCGTTTCTGTGTCCTCGTCTGGTTCCTGCTTCCGTTATTTCGTCAGTCTCAGTTTACTTATTTCGAGCTCCGCTTCAATCTCATTTTGCCCGTGTTCGAGAGCGGAGGCCCTCGTACTCTGACCAAGCCTCAGCAATTATCCTTCAGGCCGTTTTCTACTTAGTTTGCCTCTCTCATGAGACCTCTTATCCAAAAAGAATAAAGCAGAAAAAAAAGAAAGACAGATGAAAAGAGAACAAGAGAAAAAGAGAGAGAGAAAAATAAAAATTCAGCTATTCTGTTCATTCTTTTAACTTTGTCGTCGGATCTCTCACGAAAATTCACACCAAGTCATTTTTCGGTCTCTCGTGACTTAGTCATAATACGGCCAATTGAGCTAATAACGAGCGACGCTGATTATGAAACCTATGACACGAAGATTTCATCGTCAAAGCATATTTTCTCTATTTTATAAATATAATAGTCGTGCTTTTAGGATAAAGTAAAATATTAATGTGTTTGAAAATTAATGAATTGTCAATAAGGGAACTTCGCTTTATTTACTTTTTCCCGATGCAATATCAAAATGCCATGAATTGAGATATTTTTGCGGTGTTTGGTGTTTTATTATTAAAATTTAAACTTTTAATGTAATTTCAATTTATTTAAATTTAGAGAGTAAATTTGGAATTATTTTTGTATATTTATATCGTAAAAAATGTATATATACAATGTTATATATATCATGCTTTAATTTATTGTTCAGGAAAGTAAAGCAGAGAGTAATAATATAAATAATAGAAATATTTTCTGAAATAGAGAAAATAGACGTTTAAATAAATAATTAGTGAAACAAAATTGAAACAAAATTGTTCAGTAGTGCAAAATATAGGTCAAACAATTAATATAAATGCTCATGATTAATTTAATTTATCAGTTGTTAATGTATTGCATTAATAGCTTTAAATAGAACTTAATTTGTCTCTGAAGAAACGTATTAATGCATAAATTATGAAAGTCAGTTAATTTGCATTAAACTCATATCTTCGTATACATATATCCCCTGAACTGAATTGATTATCTTTTTTCTGCTATCAGCTTAATGAATTGTTTCTTCTTTACGATAATTTCATGCGTAAACACCATTTTATCTTATTATCTCCTTTCTGCATAATAATTAAATATTATGGCATATTTTCTATTTGATTACTACTATTATTTTAGTTCGTTTCAAAACATCAATTTCAAAAATCCATCTATTTTTGTAATCTTTATTTTTTTTAAATTTTTATTTAAAAAAGTACATCTTGTTCAAAT
Source organism: Gryon sp. ZL-2020 (assembly GCA_022817425.1). Classification (NCBI taxonomy): domain Eukaryota; kingdom Metazoa; phylum Arthropoda; class Insecta; order Hymenoptera; family Scelionidae; genus Gryon; species Gryon sp. ZL-2020. The sequence continues at coordinate 10,183 of JABFPJ010003058.1, read as the reverse complement.
AATCAATACTTTTAATTATTAAAAAAACATTCTACACTTTTGAATGTAAGTTTTTATTCACAAATTTTGGTCTCGCAGCAATTCCGCTAGAAAATGCATTCAATTTATATCTTCTAATACGAAGATTAGTCTGGTGTGTATACAAAGCGCACCTGTTCCAGTCGTTACAAACAGTGCTGGTGTTCTGTAAATTTGTAGTTGAGTCAAACTCTTTTAGCAGTTAGCTCTCAGTACCTGTGTCCTTAGATTTGTCACGAGACATGAAGACTATCCTACGGCTCAACCCGCATTAAACCGAGGACGATCACCAAACAGCCATAGCCGCGAAACAGCTCGACAAACTCTCTCAACTTTTGCACTGAACAGAGCTAACTTCAAGACCGAGTGAACTGCGGAGGACAAGTAACTTTAACCCCCCGTATTCTCATCCTTCTGACACTTTCAGAACCCAGATTCTACTGTCTATATAATTTAATTGCAGATATAATTCTTATATCTTTCACAGTGACTTTGGATTCAGTCAGTTTTAATGTCCTTTTTCTGTTTTCGTCACAGCTATGATATACTGGATCTTTTTTACACCAAGTGAAAAAAAATAATCTCACCAAAAGTGCGCTGATACTCTGCCAACTAGTAATTCGATAGAATTATGATTTTGCCACGTCCGCGATTGTTCGCACGAAAATGCCTTTGGGTATAATCGAGATTAAGATCAGCAAAATTTTACACAAATTAAGTTCATTAGATGTTCTTTTCATCCGTGTAATTATGATTATAAGACTTTGTTTCATGAAAATACTTTGTATCATCAACGATAATACAAACATGCGTAATGAAAAATAACAGGTTAATTTTTGCTGCGATAAGACGTTGTTTTTTTTGTATTGATTCGACTTAATGGATTGTCTCGTTTTATTTTCAGCAATAAAATACCGTAAAGAGAAATTTGTGGTTAATATATAGGATAGTATATCATATTATCAATGGGGATTGAATTATATAGACTATAAAAGCTATAAATCATTGATAAGCAATTATAAAATAAATACTTGAGATTTTATTTTGTATTAACATTTTTTATAATGTTGAAAATATTAAAAAAGAAATAACACATAGAAGTCGATAAAGCAACTACAGAATATTAAAAAAGCTGAATGAAAACTATTTATGAAAAAACTTTTTACCCGTTGACATTTTAAATGAAAAATTATTTTAATTTCTATTTTTCAGGAATGTTTTATTTAAAAAATGCTACAAATAAATAACTCATACATTATGTAGTATTTTCAAGGATGATAAATATTGTATTTCATAATGACTGTGTTGCATCAGTAACTATAAATAAATATTTAATTATAATTAACCCAAAGCAATGCATGAATATATAACGTGTGTATTATTAAAAACTTGTAGGCTGATTAATAATAATGCGATAATCTTTTGTAAATACATATGCTCTATTTGCTGTCCCCTTCACAACTGTAATGATGTCAATCAATAACTAAATATTCAATTACACCGTGAATTCAAGGTGAACTGTTGAACATATTTGAATCCGTTGTATCTTTCGTGATAATTAGTTTTTCTCAAAATAAAACTTTACTCTGAGAACTATACTTCTTGATTCCTAACTTTTTTATCTAATTAGTTTGACTTTTATACAACTTTTCTTTCGTAAACAAAAAGACGTTAAATTCCAAAAAATCCAATTGAAATACTTTTGAATTCGATTACTGTTTGTTAGGATTTCAATTGAAAATTTACGACGAAAACGTAGATATTACATTATATAAAATTAAAAAATTCAATTCACGTATATTATTTAATATTTATAAAAAATATTATCATTGACAAAATGATTTGTAATATCTACGATTGAATTAATCTTAACTGTTGCCTAAAACCATCACAGCGCATTTACTGGAAAATCACACAAAGCTGTTCAGCAATTAGCGTTTATTTAACAATTTGAACTACATTCATACAATGAATCTGCACACAATCGTTAAGTTTTTATAGCAGCGCGAAGAAAGAAGAATCACTCGAACAGCTTATTTTGCGGAGTTATCTCCGAAAAAGATTTCGGCCAAAAAGATTGAACACAAATTCTAAATGGCAAACTTTTCATTGCCTAGCTCTTAGTCTCGGATGAGCGGATCTCTTAGTTTTTAATTATACTTTTGTAAATGGTTCGAAATAATTAACCCAGATTTTTGTTTTCTATATTCACTTTCTAAAAGGAAAATTCCAACGACTGTAATTGTAATCGTTCGAAAATCTTGCACGAGCAAAATAATAATGACAAAAAGGAAAAGACAAGGAGGCAAAGTTGGGACAATTTTATGCAGCCAATATTGCGCTTTCAAACTCTCCTTCGAAAGCTTTTGCATTTGAACTGTTATAGTCGTGGTGATTAATATCGTATCAGTGTTGTCAAAATGTGGTACAAGATTTTCAGTCATCCGTTTAACGAAACATTCCACCGTTTAATTATAACTTGCCAAAGAAGTGATGCATAAATCAGGAAAAGGCAGTGGAAGGAAAGTTATAATTATTATTAAAGTACATAATTCTCTTTGAACCCAAGAGCAAAGCACAAACTTGTACAAAGATTAACTGGAACACAGAACACTTGATATTGTTTTTCGTAAATTTCATTTACAAATAACTTTCGTCGACATTACAAAAAGCCTTTTCTATACAAGCGTGTATTAAGCACGAGATTTAATATTCGCCTTTAATTGGTAGCACAATTCGCAACACTGTTCAAAACGAGGCAATTAAGGGATGCAAGTTAATGATAAACATTGCTCTCAATTTATGAATTACAAAGGAAATGCGATCAAATTGAAGCAAATCGCAGCATTATTGGCTAACTTGGGGGCACTCCGTTTCCTTATCTTTGTAATAATGTGATAATGAAAAAAGGTGTTGGAGCGAATAATTTGTTCAATTCGTGAAAACATGGTTTATCGATGAGCGTCTTTTAATAGATAGATAAATGACCGAAGAGAAAGAAGTCGCGACTTGCAGCGAAGAGGTGGAACCAGGAGGGCTGCAAAACGAAAGCAATTTGCAAGCAATCAGCGTGAAACGCAGTTAAAAGCGTAGTCGGCTTTACCGAGTTCCGCACTCGCTAACCTGTAAGCATCGTCCAACCAGGACGAGATGTGTCCCTTGAGACACACTCTTACTCGTACTTGCAACTTTATCCTACGTTACTTCCCGCCGTCTTCCCACCTTGTCCTCAGTCCTACTCTGACAGCCCACTCGTTGCCCATTTTCCACTTCAAAAAGCCTCACGGATTTTCCTTTTCTCTTTTTTTTGCTGTATTTGTGTTTTTGCGCTTTTTCTTCGTTTTCGTTTGCATTCTTTTTTTTATTTCACTCAGCGTGAGAGGTAAGCAAACAACAGAATTTCTATTAGTATCAAGTACGGGATTTTTATAATTAGCCTTATCTGAAGTCATGTCTAATTCTTTATTGATGTAATTCATGTGGAAGCATATAACTTTATTGTGTAAGGCCAGTGGAAGAAAATAAAGTTGTTGAAAAGGTTTTGCTTATTTTCGGTGATTAAATATTAAATAAAGTTGTACTGTTAAAGAATAAATACTTTGTTGAATGTTACGTTCGTGTAAATACCAAACATGGAGGTACTGACATTTCCTTTTATCTAAACATGAATAGTAAATGATCTAAAAGGAAGAAATTTGTCTAAGTGAATGAAATAAAATTCAAGACCTGAAAGAAAATCAACCAATTGAACAGTTATTTAATTTAATTTCAAAACAGTTTTCAAATATACAATTTTTGTTTAGAAATAAGACTTTGAAGTCTTATTTTAAGATGTATAACTGTACCTTATACAATTTTAGAATTAATTTTTTCCCCTAAATTATTTTCCAAATCTTAAAATCTTAAAATTTAATCTTAATTTTAATTAAAATTGTAATCTTATAAAATCTATATTTTCCACAATTCATTAATTCATATATAAAATAACAATATTAATAAAAATTCACTTTTTATACATAAGTTTTTAATTTTTTTCGTATCTTTCATGACTAATGACTTAAATAAATAACTCAGAATGTATTCATTCAATTTGAATATTTCTGTCATTTCATATATCGGCATTTTGTTTAACTGTACAAAGTTGCGCACCGCTTCATCCCCAATGGTACTTGGCACTTCCGTTAGACTACATTGGTTACAGTGACTCGCAAAGTCCCGCAGAATACTAAGCGCCATTTGGCAAGTCGAAACGTTCTCCAGAGCTCATCCGGATATTTTATTTGTGTCTCAGGATGAATACCTCCCCCTGGACTGAAAACGGCCGCTCTCGGCTCTAGTTTGTCACTGAGTACCTTCGTATTGATACTTAACGTTGGTACCCTATGTACATCGACAGAAATTGATGTTGCAAATGAATAATTTTACAAAACGCACGAAACGCATCAGTACGAAAATGCAATTTTTATTTCTTGAAATATATAAAAAAAGTATTCTCTCAAAAATTACTATTCTAGGTAGTTACGTAAATGTATTTTCTGTAATTTTTACAATAATAGTTGAGTACAAACTACTAGGATCGTTCACATTATTACCATACTATATAGTAATACCTCAAATAATTCTAATTTTGTGTTTTATTATTATTACGAAAATTACAAAAGAAAGATTTTATCCTTACTGTAGTATTTAGTATAGTAATTTTTGAGGCAAAAATATTCTTAGTGAATCTTTATTTATTCATCCTCATAAAATCATTTTTGATAAAACATATATTTGTTTCTTTTTTACAAATAGTTAAGAGACAAATATGGTTTTCTACAATGATTAATTATTTATAAAATAAATAATAATCCACCATAAGTATATGCATAATGCTTTAACAGATAAAAATTAATGACCGCGGCACGTCACGATGACTCGGCGATACAACGTACTATCGATTTTCATTTAAAATTGATACTGATTGAGTACTTATTGCAGAAATATAATTTCATGTTAGAAAAATGAATCGACATGATGAACTATAATTCAAAACAATAAATATATGGCGACTCATACAGTCTAATGTACCATGATTAATTTGCTTCTTTGAAAATTAAGTTATATACTGCAAATTAACCAGCGAAAATTACGGAACAATAAATGATACTCAACGAGAATAATTATGTACAACTACGTAACGTGAAGTGTTTTTTGTATTTATTGATTCTATAAAATTGTTCTCACAGTTACCGAATTTATATATAACGTAGGGATAATATTAATGCAGAAGTCAGAATTAAAATGTGTATATTAATATATAAAATTTAGTGATATCAAATAATTCAACAATTTCTATTGATTGCTTTTTTTAAATGAGATATGAAGTCATTATTATTAATATAGTTGTAATATTTCACATTTTATATATAATATGGATAACGGAAATATTATGTTTTTTAATTAGAAACAAATAAATCTCAGTAAATCTGATTTATTAAAACAGATTGACATTTATTTTTATAAAACACATTATCTATATATTACTAAGAATATTTTATGAATATTATTATAAATTACATCAAATTAAGATTTTAATTATTTTTTCATTATATACAGTTTCATAAAGGACTTAAATGTTAATCTCTATTATAATAGAGATTTTTTAACCTCATAATAATATAATTATTTTTTCTTTTAAAAAATGCTTTTACATTAATTATCAACTGTGATTTTTTCATGGAAAGTGAAAAAAGCACAGTCAGCAAAACGTAAAATATATTGCGAATATATTTTTAATATATCCTTAATCCTATTTTAAATAGATTCTTTAATATTTTTAATATATTTTCAAAATATTAATATACTGAGAATATAGTTACAACATATTCTAAATATATTGACAATATTTTCATGATATATTGTCAAAAAGGTAAATTTGGAACATTTTTTAAATATATCAAGAATATATAATCAAAATATTGAGAATATATCATGAATATATTATGAAAGAATATTCATGTTTTACTAAGGAAGAAAGGTATCCGTAAATACTTGATATGCAAAGCTACATTTTAGAATATTTCCTCGTCTAAAAGACTTAAATGATTACATTAGAACCAGGTCAAAAACCATTTTTCTTTAGTAACTGCATAAGTACACATTTCTTCCGGAGTTATCGTGTGCAATTAAGAAAGTCTTTTCAAAGAACAAGACTTGCTTGCACGACTCATTTCCAATTCGAGCCTTGAGGAGTTCTCCATTAAAAGCCGCGGCCAATGTCATCGTGACGAAACTACGAAGTTTGTAAACTCAATTTTTCCTGATACACCTATTTCGTTAGTAAAGTTTCACCTGCGATGAAACTGTATCCACGGTATGGTGTCTCCGCTGTGCTTTTATCGTTCTCCTAACGACTTTACAACTATTTCGATTCGCTCACGTTATACTCGCAATCGTTGTTTTGCCGACACTGCTGTGCATAACATTCTGCTATGACACTTCTTGACCATAATAAATGACTATGCATTTGCAATTGCGCGAATTTATGTTTTCGTTGAAAATTGGTCAATCAATAAAATACTCGGAAAACAATACAAATTTCGTGCACAACTTTTCGACTAGTACAAATTGTTTAATCCGATAAAAAAAAGCATGCCATATTTTCTGACATAAGTGCGAATTAATAAAATATTTTTGCTCAGTAGGACACAATCTTATTTTAGCATTCATTTCAAATAAGCTGTAAAAGTTTTTTTTATTTGATTCTTTAGTTAAATTTGAAATTATCTGAACTTTTATTATTTATATTCACACGCTAAATAAAAGTCTAATAAAAATTATTGTAACTCTTAATAAAAATGAATATATCATTTAAGACAAAAAATTTTATAAATTATTATTAATAAAATTATTAAAGTTTAGCTTAAAAAAGTATTGTTTAGCAAAAAATGTTACATTTTTTACTATACCATATTATATTTTTATATTTCTACATTGCTGCCGAGTTGTCCTCAGATATAAATTTTTATAAATAGTATTGTAATTTGTATTAGACTTTTACGTAGCGTATATTATATGAAAAATGTACTGCCTTAAATAAAAAATGATTTCGCAATTAGTGAGGTTTGAAAAAAGTTAAGTATTTATCGTTAAACACTTTAACTTTTCAGTTTGTAATCAAGAAGTACTCGCATAATAAACAAAAACGGATTTATTGATCTCAGCTCTTGAACATAATTTTACTTTTGCGATTTAAACTTTCACGCTCGAATCATTAATTTAACGACCCAATTTTTTGTGCACCTGTATAATTTAATATTGTCACTCAATGGTCAAAATGTTCTAATTATGGCTCGGTCATTAACTAGTGTATTGATAATTTGCTCAAAATGTTGAATAGAAATCCAAGTCATACGAGCATCAATACATGCTACACATCTAAATCAGAAGGCGATGTTGATTACACACAAGGAATCTGTTTAAACAAGAAAATTACAAACTAAGATGTTCTGCTGTACTTTAAAATTATACACGACAAAATTAGCAATAATCTCATTAAATGATTAGACAAAATCAAACTCGTGATGAAAACAAAATGAAACTTGGATGATGTTTCACAAAACTTTATTTGCAATGAACTCGAAATGCGTCAAAGTCTTAGTTGCTATGGAACAATCTGATTTAATCTTATTCAGGTTAATGAAATGCATAAATAAATGTAATAATATTCAATATTGTGTCCCGTTTTCTATTCCATCCCGGAAGTAATAACAATATTATTTATTTTGCAGAAATGACGCGGATTTTACAATATTTGGCTGGTGGCCTAACGCGGCAAAGAACTATCACAATGCAGTATTTACTGTTATCGGTAAGCAAACGCAGTGTAAAAGAAATCCATATTTTAGTTATATTTGTACATACATTTTTCACTCCAAAAAAGGAACAATGTAAAACATCCAACACAGTGTACATTTCATTCAATAAAAAGGACGTAATAACTGTATGATCACTAAAAATGACATTTAATTTATTAAGCGAGAGATCTGAATGTTCAATATTTCAAGAAGATAATCATTTTTTAATTATTATTTCCAATTACGAAATAAAATATACATCGGTACTTTTAAATAGTCGCATACTTTGAAATAAGTAAACTTTTTTTTCGAAAACTCTTCAAATAATGGGATAAAAAAGAGAAGATTATCAACTCTGCTATTGAGAATTACTTTATTCGAAATAAAGCGAATTGTAAAAGATTGAGTTGAGCTTTTAATGAGAAAGACACATTTTTGCACATCAATTTGTAACAACGCGAACAATTTTTTTGTCTTTTCTCTTGGTCCCTCGCCACGTCTCATTCTCAAAGTAATTAATAACTTGTTATTGATTAAATATCGGGCTACGGATATTGTTCGGCGGACGGACAATTTAATGTAGGATTGAGTTAGTTTCAGGAATTTGATGGAAAAGCCATTAATGGTAGCGCGGCAAAAGAGCGTCGTCGATTAACGTGGCTTAACGTAGAAGAACGATGGAAGAACGTATCGCTGTTTGTAACATCACAAACTTTGAACTGAAAAAGCTATATATAAATGATGACTTTGAACAAAGCCGACAAATTCAATTTTCATGTTTCGAAAATAAATAACTGTGATTGACACAATATTGAAATAGATACAAATTATTACGTATTTATGAGTACAATATAGGACTGTAATAAACTTGTTTATAATATTTTAGCAGATCAAATTGAAAGTTGAGAGCAAAATAAGAAGGAAAAAAAGTAAATTTTTAATTTTCATTCAAAAACTAATATCAATTATTCAGTTATATATAGAAGACGGTCTTTATTTTTTTATACATTTTTATTATCATGCATTTTAGAAGAGTTAAGTGAAATTTTATTCTAACAAATTCAATTAAATTAAATTTTAAAAATGTATGTTTGTGAATGTATTAAAAAAGTATAATTATTTGATCATTCATTGTAACCGAAATTAAAAATCAATATTTTAATATATTTTGTAATTTTCGTTTGCTTAATATATATCATGAATTTCACTGTCCGACATTTTTACGAAAATATTTTACATTTTAAATGTATCATACACAGTTTTTTTATTTCACGCAAGTCACGAACGCACAAAGTCTTTTTGTCAGAATTTTTTACGCTTACGAGAAAAGCAAGCAGTGCATAAGATTATGCAACCGGCTTGGGTCCAACTCATTCTTAACACGTTCTTTTTACAATCTAATGTCCTTTTTTAGGTTCCTACTGTTTATAACCAGTTTACAACATGAGCTTAATTTAAAATACATTGCGCAATGTTTCTTATTTTGAAAAGAATTAACTTATTTAACGAGATTTTAAAATTTCAATAATATCCGCAGCTACTTGCAAATATTATTCTATTTTAATAATAAACAATTTTATTTTTAAATAAAAAGCAATTCATTTTTATTCCGTAATGTAAAAGAGAACATTACGACAGCTAAATAATATAATTTAAACAAAGTAGGTCATTAAAAACATACAAAAAAGTATTTGTAACTTGAAACAAAGTTCTTTTACATTAACCTCTACGAGATGTCTCTTTATTTAAACGTTAAATAAAATTAAAATTTCCTTTAATGTGCGCAAATTAGTTGAGATAATTAATATTTGAAAATATAGTCGCTGCCAAAGAACGTAAAAAGATATAAATTGCTAAAACTGTTTCTGTTTCATTAAAAATAATTATTTTCTTTGTTGTTTATTGTTTGTTTTCTTTGTAAACATTGTTCATTTGACAGATAGCAGTTTAGAACAATAATTAAAAAACTAGTTTAGTTTCTTTTCTAATTAAAATAATAACTTAACTTATAACTTAACATTATTTTCTACATATAAAAATAGTAATTCATAATTATGTATTAAACGAAATTTAAGTATGTACACAAATTCTAAAATATTCCTCCTTGAAGGTGTCGAAAAGAAAAAAGCTTAAAAAATATTGTATACATGCAAGAAGGAGTGTCTCTTGATTACCGTTGGCTACAGTCGTGTTAATATATTTTCAGCGAGTGAAACAATTTTTTTTCTTCTTTTTTCACTCAAGCACATCTCGAGTTCCTAGTGAAGGTCTTTCGCGCGGCACACTCATCGTCTTTTCGTTTTTTTTTTTTTTTTTTTTTTTTTTTT
>JABFPJ010003057.1:0-17323 GCA_022817425.1 Gryon sp. ZL-2020 | reverse complement strand
ACCGCCACACCACCAAGACTCTTGAACATCATAGCTAAGAGCTTCTACTACTTATAGGTTGGCTAAGTTGTGGTTGTGATGTGGCTAACCCTATGAGGCCCCCATCAGGGTAGCCTAATAAAAAAAAAGTCAATTTTACGTCATGGCAACCAGATGTAGACCTTGTCAGGTTCTTATAAGGCAAACCACATTATGTTATACCTGATTATGGCCATAACGATGCCTAGCGTTACACACATTACATTACCTTATCAGAATATCGCATGTGGTCCTGAGCAGGATGCCACTTTTCGAAAAAATATGATACTTGCCGCATGTGGGTCTAATGTGACCCAGATCAGAAAAACTGAGAACGGGTTTTGTTAAGGCTATCCTTATCATGGCCATACGCTAGGTGTGGCATGCCTCATCAAATTTTTACTAGGGTTGTTAACTTATAGTCATCTTCTTTATTTTGTGTACTTATTTTTTTAACTTACTTTCATGTCTTACATTGTTATAATTTTCAGTCAATATGCACACATAGGCTGCTTTTGCACAAGCTCTAAGATGTATGTGATATCCCTAGTAATAAATTAATATGGCAAAAACTAAAAAAAAGTTTGGCCTTAATAAGATAAGCCTGAATAAGCCTAAATAATTTGCTTATTTTTGTGATATTTTTGTATTTTTGTGTATGCCAATTATAGGCTTCTTTATGATAGCTAATTCGGCTTTTGTATATATTTTTTGTATATTTATAAACCAAAGATGAGCCTAATTAGGCTTTCCTACTTTTGGCAAATGAAGGGCATATAAATGCAAAATCTGAAAAGTAAAATTATATAAAGAGGCATTACAATATTAGTAAGGTATACCTTATAAGGCCCAAATAAGTTTCAAGAAAAAACAACAATAATGGTTTGCCTTCATTAGGTAAAATTAGGGCCTCCTTTGGCTTACCTTTAAGGGTGATATAAAGAGAAGGTGTTACATACCTTACAAGGGTTACATTCAAACCTGATAAAAGCCTTTATGGGCCCCTACGAAAACCTATGGCATGCCTAATAGGGGCCCGAAATAAATTGTTACTAGGGATTTATTAAGAATAAGATACATATATTATGGTATGTCAGTCGACCCAGTTTCATATGCAAAATTGAATGTATCTGCGTAGTATATGCATCATGAATGTGGGCAACATCTGAACGTATGTCAAAAAGAATATTTTTTAATTGAAATTCAAAAACAAAGAATTGATAATATGTCAAAAACTTTAAATAGGTGACGAGAAAACTAGCCTTTCAGATAATAAACATTCATCTTACTAAACATCATTTTATCGGTCAAGAAATTTTGTGCTTCGTAAGAGTAATAATCACATTTAAATAAAAAAATTGCAATCTAAGATCTAATTTACACAGTTATGATAAAATATAAACCTAAAAATGTTTTTCATATGAAAATTGTTCTATTTAATATTTGTTAGAAAAACCAGATGCGACATAATTGTGCGATGATTTAGAAACTAAACAAGGGATGAGAAGTTTGAACATTTTTCCCCGACCCTACAATAAATATTCACGTAAACACGGCAAATACCCGTATTTAATGGAACATACCTAAAACGATCACGTAGCATTTAATCAAGATAACACGTTCAAGATGAGTAGTCTGTGCCGTTCTATTTGAATACAAATCATGAACGAAACTGAAATGCATTCAAATTGAGATTCAACAGAGGAGGAAATACAGTTCCCAAGTTTTTTTCACAGCTGTCCGTAGATCTATGTGAACTCTTTAATTAAGATTCAGCCATAATCAACGAACTTAATGAACGTTCTATAACTGAATTCACTCCAAGCCCTACATATCAACTGTGTGAAAACTCCTGAAAAAATCAATTTAGATTTTTTTTGTAGATAGAAAAATATATTTTGCTTTTCGCAGCTTTCTACAGAATTATAATAATTAGTATAATTTTTGGATTTATGAAATATAATATTAATTTCCAAAGTATGTTTATACATTTTACTCTTAGTAAAAAATGCATGTGGTCCAAAATTTGCTAGTATTAGGATAAAATAAAAAAAATAACATACACTCTTAAAACAATCGTTACTGCACAAAAAAAAATGTTTTTAATAAAAAAAATGTTTTTAATAAAAAAAATTGTCTTATTCTTTAGCCAAAAAATTAACGTTTTGGACGAAAAAAAATAATAAATTTTTTGAAATATAGTTTTAGTTGAAAAACAAAACATTTTTCGAATAAAAAAATATTCTTAATTGAAATAAATTTTTTCTCACACGCGTATCGAAAACACGTTTTTTTCTTCCCTCAAAAGTGGGACGAAAGTGGTACTTTCTCTCCCTCGGGAGGGAAAGTTTGTATAATTTAAATAAGTGAAACAAAGACCTTTTCGATACACACTCGTGAGAAGAAATATCGTCCTCAACTAAGGAGAAATTGCTGATTCGACTCGTATGAGATTTCTGCACTCGCCTACGGCTTGTGCATTAAACCTCACACTCGTCCAGAATCGGCAATTTTTCTCCCTAATTGAGGAATATACTAATTTCGTCACTGAAGGAGGAAAAGTGCCCTTTTTCTCTGATTCACTCGCGGTTACAAGCTTTGCCTTCAGCTCGGCTTGTAAACTCCGCTCGGAAAAATGAATTCCCGATTTCATCTCCTTTGTTGCGTAATATACTATTCACTCAATAATTGATGCTTCTCATAAAATGTATACGTGAGAAGTGATAATTACAACCATTGTCCGTAATTTATATCACAAAAGCTCGTTGTACCGTCGTACTTGTTTTCTGTAAATCCTCTCCCTTAATTACCGGGAGCTAAATACGATTTATAATATTGTATGCACCTTGGGGGATTAAAAACAAATCTGGCCCTATTGCATAATATATTTTTTGTTTAGAATACAAATCGTTTCTAAGACAGTCAGTAGCTGCTGTTTTATATAAAACGTAAATGTCAAATCTTGTGTATAAAATGTGATCATTGAATGAGTGTCAGCTGTTCACAGGTACACAACATATTTAACCATTCATTTAATATTGGTCATGTTCAAAAAGAACATAGATATATATCGGTTTTTATAAAAAGATATGTTTGACAATATAGTTAAAATATACGAGTAAAATTATTTAGAGATTATTTTATTGTTCCTTTAAACGAATTTCACGATTACACCAATATTATTTATACTTGACAGAAAAAGAAATAAACGGACTTAACAAACAAGACTGCTTATCTCTTTTTCATTTATCAACGATATTCAATAAAATAAATTTAAAAAAAATAAATAAAAAATCTTGTGGATTAAATAATAAATCTTACGAAAGCGTGTTAGATGACAAGTGAAATAAGTTATTTAGTTTTTTACTTAGTCTTCAAACATGTAAGTATGTAGATATTTTCCATTTTTCATAAAGCTTATTAAATGTAGAGATCAGTAATTAGCAATTTTATTATTATTATATAATTAGCATATCAGTAAAACTGATATATCTTGCGAAAGCTAATGCAGTTATAAACGAGAGTTTACATATTTTTATGCATCTTAATAAGCATCCAAAAATTTAATCAATTACGTAGATTATTCCAACAATCGTGTATAAAAATATATATTATATAATTATTTCATATATTTAGTTTAAATAATAGTATATTCTCATCAAAATGAAAACTATCAAATCATTAAAAACATGTTTTATAGTATATATCATAAAATTTCATTAAATTTAACACTGTTCTAAACAAATCGTTAAATAAAAAAGTATCGTAAATTTCAACAGTAAAATACAAGAGTCTTTTAATTAAACTTGTTATACAATTTATAAAAGACTATTTTATTTAAATAATGATTTTAACATTCCCATACCACCTTGGTTAAATGCTCTTTAATTCTGTTAAGCTTGGTTTAAAAACGCAAAAAAACCATGTTTAACATTATTAGATTTGTTTTTATTGTAGAATAAAGTATTTTTTATTATTAGTAAACCGTTGATTTACTATGTGTTTTATGTAACTAATATCTAACATGCATATGTTTTTTTACTATTTTTTTCAATTTCATAACGATGCAATTGCCACAGAGTTATAAAACTTTTATTGCTCATTAAATTCCGAGCTTCGAGCTGCCAATACTTATATTTATTCAGCTAAGGCAAATATAAGTACTAGTTATGTTTTCAATCATCTTATTTCACCTTGACGTGTATAAGGAAATACTTTACTAAATATTAATAGAAATTTGATTAAAATTGGTATATTTCGGTTAAAATGTACAAAATTCAGATGAATATTTAAAAATTTCATGCTTTTGCGTGCGGTAAAAGTCTTGTTCACATATCAATTTTTACGCGTCAGTGACAGCGGACAAAAGTGGAACTATCAGGGTCTCGTGCCGTAAACTTCATATACGGCACTCTAACCTGCTAGTTCCACTTACGATCCACTGTCACTGACGCGTAAAACATTATACATGCCTCGGGCGCAGTGGCGCCCTCGGCTGTAATATACTAATTACGTTTGACGCTTGTGAACCGTGTGAGCGGTTCAACCAGTTTAATGGACGACATGTTATTAGTAAGCAACAGATACCGAGTTCGAAACTTGGAGAGTAATTTTTTTCGAAAAATTAAAAATAATTCGAACTTATTTTACTAAATGAAAATAGTAAATTTGGTAAAATACATTTACCATCATAGCTTTAATCAAATGCCTAGTAATTTCTAGTAAGTTATTTCTTTATGTGAATTTTTTCTGATTTATTAAGATTAGGCAAAAGTTTCATGTAAATATGAATATTTTTCCCGTTTGTTACTTGTTGATTTTCTGTCTTCGTCCTTATACAGTGTTGACTTAAGATGAAAATATGTATGTCTATACATGTATGTAAGTTAGTAACCAGGGTACAAGAGCACGTAAACAAACAAGATCGAAGTTTTGCCTCGAGTTACTGTTTTAAACAATCGAAATTAGTGTTAGCCGAATTTGTCGCTTGGATATATTTAATTGTACTTTTTTAAATTCTATCATAATATGTAATTTCTAACAGAAATATTATTCCTTGAAAATATACATCAAAAATCATAATATTTTGTATTTTGAATAAAAATAATCTCCGACTAATAAGTTATTTGAAGTTTAGAAATAATTCTGAAGAATAATTCTTGAAGATTTGAATGAAATGAAACCAATATAGATAAATTGTGCAGAGGGTAAATTTCAAATTTCATGACGGTATTAGATTATAATTACGCTGGATTGAGTAAATGAATAATTCAAATGGAGTAGCTGTAAAAATATGCGATGAGAAATTACTGAAACATGGATTGTAAACTCTGTTAATATTCTTCGATCGATTCATCCCGAAGAGGAAATGCTAAATTAAGGCCATTAGTTGGTCAAAGTTACCTCAAGTGAAAACGTTGTTGGCAAATCGCATTATGTTCCCCAATTTAATTCGGTTTTACGTAGCAAATTATTTTTTTTAGATACTGCTATTTATTTTAAATGCCTACTTGTAATTTATAAAATAAATAATTAAGTAATATTTAAAAAATATGGATTTATGTATTTGATGTAATATTGTTTTGAAATATATTCTGAAAATGTATTTTTTATCTTTAGTATCATAATAATATAGACAATTCATTTAATTCATAAAAAGAGTTGACAGTAAAGCCTTTACATTTTAAGTACTTTATATAGCAATTATTTCAGGCTTTATAAGTATATATTCAGTTAGCAAAAAAATTACGGTATATTTAGCAGGATATTTTCCTCAGTGTATTAAATTTAAAATGAATTTTTCACTGATATATGATAAGGTGACGTAGGTTATTTGGGACTGTGACATCTTGGTTCTCTCAACTACTTTTTGACATCAACACGTTTTAATAAAATGATGTTTCTCTCTCTCTCTATCTCTCTCTTTGTATATGTCATAATGAGTATACAATTCGATGGATTTCACTGTGGCGTGACGATGGAAAAGATGATAAGTTCGCTCAATAAAGAAACGACTTGGCTCGCATTTCCCTCGACACGTTGTTGCAAGTAGCTGTCGCTGGTTGCCGATCGCGCAAGTGCAAGTGAGACAAAGCAACTCCCCAAAGCTGCGGCTTTTTCTGCGAAAACAAGTGTGCTCGTTGTCAGTTCGAAGCATCACCCTGAGTATGTATATATGTATACTTATACACATATACATTTGTGTGTTTGTGCTCTTTGGAGTGGAAAGTCTCTAGGAATGAATGTCGGCCAGACGACCGCAATCTCCACCGTCAACTCGAAGCAGTCGGATTGGCGATAATTTGAATTACCGAGTCCATATTGCCAAGACAAAACTTTCGTGTTTTGATGTTACCCAATCTCTTCAATCTTTCTAACGTTTCGTGGAACTAAAAGTTAAATTCAAAAAAGTTATTTTATTCCTTTCTTTTTTGAATTTACACAGAGAAATAACAAAGTAAAAAATTACTTTATTTTAGTAAGCAAGTGACCAGAGATTACAACAAAAATAATCGCGAACAATTTCTCTAAATTTGCTTAAAAAATTACTAAATACAATATTTACACACTATTTTCGTTATGGTGGCACTGTAATCAATTATTTCAGTGGGTTATTTCATTGCGTGTAAATTATTTATAAATCAGTTAATTAGCACATCGGAATATCATTTTATTAGCCATTATATTCTTAGTCCTTCTAGATAAATTACTACTATTACTCTTATATTATCACTGTTAAAGAAATAGCTATCTAATATCAATCTGAGGATGTTTCAGAGAGTTATGGGAAAACTTTCCTTTCAAGCAAAAGCATGTATTTTC
This sequence comes from Gryon sp. ZL-2020, assembly GCA_022817425.1. Taxonomy (NCBI): domain Eukaryota; kingdom Metazoa; phylum Arthropoda; class Insecta; order Hymenoptera; family Scelionidae; genus Gryon; species Gryon sp. ZL-2020. Next base: position 10,483 of record JABFPJ010003057.1, on the reverse strand, counting down.
CAACTAAAAAAGACAAAATCAATTTTCTAGCTTGTGTCAAATGAATATACAATCATACTTGAGAACTTATATTTTTAACTTTTCCGAGTTTGAGAACAGATCTGTACTTTTATATTTGATACTTTTAAATTATGTTCAATGTACATATTCTGAAATAATACATATAACCAAATTTTTTATCTTAAAAGTACAGTAAAATAATACAATTCTTACTATCACTTAAATTTAAGTCTTAACATAAGACTAAGTGTTTTAGTTATTTTTAAAATGACAGTGTAAGTAAAATCTACGTAATATAATGTCTAACCTGATTGCATACATTAATGAAGCATAATAGTTTTGAAAACAAATAATAATAATAATTACTAATAATATTAATCACATAATAATTTGTGAAAAACGTTGAAAAAACTTTAAATGTATTGCAGGGAATGTATAACAAAGAATAATTTAACAACCAAATGTCGATAGGGTTTCATAAACACATTTTATAGTTTCTGTCATAGCCATTTCTTTAGTGCAACTATTTCTTCAGCTCTCTTTTTCAATCAAGTGAAATAATCCCAGAAATACCTCTAGTCTTGCATTATATACTTTGCATATATATGCATTAGATACTTGCATATAAAGTACACTGAACTTTGTTGCAGAGAAAGATAACCATAAAAAAAGTACTGACAGTTACTGAATCATATGAAACAGCTGTCACTAACTTTCGATCATCATTGCTTTATGTCATAAATATCACAACAATGATATTAATAAAGTTTCTATCTTTCATAAATAACTAATATTCTAGATTATATTTCACAAAATATCCTTTTGCTAAATGATCCGCAGAGTTTCAACCATGCCAATCACTGATTGATGAGTAATGGTAATTAATAATTTTAAGTGATCAATATAAATCATATGACTCTTGGAATACATTTTTCGAAAATAGTTAACTATATATTTATTAAATCAAAAAGTGATTTAAAACATTACATTATTTCTATATAATTTTGAATAATTGATTAAAAGAATCATTCATAGCATTGCTCTATGATTTATTACTCGCCAGCTAACAAGAACTTCCAACAACCGCGCGCTTCGTTTACGTAACATCAATTCCAATACAATGACCTCTTCAAAATGTTGCCGGTCATTCTTGGCTTTTATAGATAAACTTGATTAAACTCACGTCAATTTATAATTGCAATATTTCTTCTTTCACAGTATATAAGTTGAAAAAATGGAATAATCCGTTTATAAGGTAACATTAAAAAATATTCATATCAATAACTCTACTTCTGAGGACTCCAAGTCAAACGAAACTATCAATAAAACATTGTATGCGGTGATTGTCGATGAGGTAGTCACGTGGTTGATTTCCACATCAACTCTATTATGATAACCTTGCAATGCAAATATATGTCCATATTCGACGAAAGAACAGTGTTCACGACATTACAACACTTTCTTACCTCTGCTTTCTAGAAAGATTGGCGTTTTTTTTCTTTCACTCTATCAAGGAGTGCAAACCAACGTTAGATCAGACAAAATAAACACGTGTACTACTGATTGCAGATTTTGAACGAAGCGGCGCACCACTGACACATAACTTTGTACTTTTGACACACAAATTTTGTTTCTCGTGAAAATTTATTGGTTACCGTAAAATATACGCTGCTGCAACTCAACGCGAACACGAATAAAGCTGGCTAAATCAACCAACCCGGCCGTGCAACACACTAACCATCGAGGGTAGAAAACGTGGTTGCCGTCGCGACGCTTTCGTTGATGCTCGGGCGTCTCCGCGTCGTTTCGTCGGCGTTTTGACGGCGGCCGTGGTTGCGGCGGGTTGTCCGCTTTCTCGCCAGCAAGACTACTGCTAACTGATTGACCGGTCGGCGCGACGGCACTTAGCGCGTTGCCTCCTCGTGCGCGTGTTCTGCGCCGGCCGAACTAACACCCGCGCTCGTTAGTCGTTCTCATCGTCATGACGACTGCCACTCAAAAATACTCGCTCCGCAGCGGAGAATAGATCGCGCATTGCGCCTCATACGACGCGCCACCACGTTTCAACAGATGCAAAAATATCCGCTAAAGACAGGCAATAGTCAATATAAATGTTGCACTATATTTTTTTTTATTTTTTATAAAATTATCACCCTATTTTTTGGAATTTTTATTTTAAAAATTTCATAAAAAAATAGTTGTAAAAAATGGAACTCACATTATTAATGTTTACTAATATCAGAAAAATAATAAATATAATAACATTAGGATACGTAAACTTAAATATATTGATAGTACATTTCTTTAGGAGTGAAGTTTGCTGCAAGCTAAAAGAAAAATGAAGAACAGTGCTTCTTCCACGCAAAAGTGTTGTGGAAAAAGGCTCTTTTCGTTCTAGGTTTTTAAAACAAAAATCTAAATTATAATTATAGTTCAGTTATCACACACTTTTGAGTACATTTTGTAAAGTATATTGTGGATATTTCGTAAGTAAATTTTACCTTAAATATTGATATATTTTTCACCTTAAACGAAAGATAACTGTGCATATATCTATATATCTAATTCTTCATTATTCCATTCCTTCAAAAGAAACATATACATATATATAAGCCATTTTTATTGTACTAAATATTTTATGTTATATACAGATAACTGAACTATAATTACAGTTTGGATTTGTATGTAAAAACTAGTAACCATATGACATATTATTATAAATCAGGTTGAGTTTTTTGTTTGACTACCACGCTAGTTTACGATTGATTTTTGGCCGTTTCCCTCTCGCTTCGTGACTTCTAGCATTTGAGTGACGAAGATTTTAATGCTGCAAGGGGAAACGATGTAAGAGGAAGACGAACATACATTATACAAGTTGAAAAAATTAATATTTTAGTAAACTTGTTAAAAATGCAAGTTTAATTTAACGCCAAGTGTTCACTCAACGGAAAAATTTTTAAATTAAATTAAATTGAATTTGACTTCAGCTTAATCTTCTAGGTAACATTACTAGATTTTTAGTTAATATTACCAGACTAAATGATAAAAATACAAACGGTGATTACCATAAGAGGCAAAATAAAAAAAGTCATTTTAAAATATACCAAAAGTGCAAATGACAAGTTGACAATAAGCACCATTATTTGATATACAGATAATTAAATTTATATATAAATATTTTTTTATATTATTTTTCCCTCGCCTTCAGGTAAACAACTATTAAAAGGGGGTTGGCGTTTTTTGTCACTTCCTCCTAGTGTTTTGTCACTCTAGCTGTAGTAAAATTTTGAACTTGGCTACATTTATAGAGTCTTCTTAGGCATGCCCTGTTTCCAAGATTGGACCGACGTTGGTCCAATGTAGAATTTTTGTTTGTCACACTGACTTGACACGCTTAACAAGAAATTACGTAGCTATCCATTGCCAATATAAACCTAACCAGGCCTATCCATATCTATACCAGGCCATGGTATTGGGTATTCGATGAAATACAATGTAAAGAGATACGGTAGTGTCTCTGACCAAATACCACAAAAAACGACCGTTTCTTGTGCTGCCAGCATTACTTTGTCTCTTTTCAGATACAAACGAGTACTGATTTTTAACATACAAAAACAATAATAAAAACAACAAAAGTGCAATCTCTTTTATGCAAAATTGTAGCGAGCATCAAGCTGAACAAGATGAGAACAAAAATTCTGAAATTGTTCTATCCGTTTGCGAGATATTTGGTTCCAAAAATCGATAACTTACAGTACACGTTGTCTTCTCGTGTTTCTTTGGGTAATTACTTGATCAAAAAATCCGCGATAAATTAAAAGTAATTTTTAAAATGTAGCAATAAGACTCACTAATTGCCGAAGAACTATGACATGAATACTTTGTACTACCTCACTTGTTTTACTTCAAAATTATACTGAAAAAATAAGAAGAGCTTACGTCTAAAACATAAACCAAAAATGCCAAAAAATTGCATTTTAACAAAAAATCTATAGAATGTCATACGTATACTTCAGTGACGCTACTTTTCATTCCTAAGAATGTAAAAAAATTTCTGTTATATATAAAGCAAATCATGTCATAAGTATATATACAGGGTGTCCCAAAATAGGTATAAAATATTTTGCCAGCGTATTCTACATACAAAAATAAGACAAAAATGTTATATAAAATTTTTTGTTTCGATGCAATAATTTTGAGTACAATACAATAATTTAATGATCTCAGAAAAATATAAATTACAAGAGATTTACAATAAAGTTTCGAGAAGGTGAATACAAAGTTGAAAAAGAAAATTGATTAAATAAATTAAGACAAAATATATGTACAAGAAATTGGGATAGGTGGTATCATAGGTAGAGTAAAGCGCTCCACTCTACCTCTCAGCAATTGAATCCTCCACATAAGCTTGATTTGACAAGGCAACGGATACATATTTGAAAAGAACTCGTACATCGTGGTCAGACAAAGATGAAAGCGACTGAACAATAGTATTTGTCAATGTTTGAAAAGGGTTTTAAAATATTTTCGCTCGCAATACTGAGTTGGCTGGACAATCAAATAAGAAGTGAGAAATGTCGTCTTTCGAGTAAATATCAAAATAACGCTCGCAAAAATTTTTCGCATCAAATCGGTGAAGTTTTCCGCAACAAATAATTTTACAATTAAACTTGTTAGTTAAGCGGACTTGCATTATAACTCTGATTATATGAAGCGGTAGGTTAGAGAAGAGGTAAGGGTGACCAGAGGAATTCATTGATAAGTTGGGTAGGAGAAATAATGACTGAGATTTACGGAGATCATCACAGTCGCCGGCAATCAACATCTGTCTAAAAATCCATCCAGCATCGAGCTCACTCTCTCAGGTGGTAGGAAGCTCATATTCAGAGGAACCTCTTCATTTATTTCCAAAAAGTAAAACTTCACGTGAGAAAGCCAATTCAAAGTAATATTACAGCCGGCTGCCCCAGAAAGGACCTTCAAGCAATGGAGATAGAGCCTCGGGTATCGCTCGGCGGTCATTTCGTCTATTTTAATCAACCAGTTGAGTATGTTTTTAAAGATAGTATAAGATATATGATTCTTGCCAGTTTCGAGTCTAATTGCATAACCGGGAGTGTTGGAAGGTAAGTGATAAATTTTTTTTCAAAAAGGCAAGCTGTACACTCTCCAACTTGGTTGATGAAGTTAAGACTCCAGATCACCGAAGCATATAGCAACGTACTCAGTATAAGTGATCTGAGTAACGTTGATGTCACACGCGAGGAACTCGTCTTCAAACGCGAGAAGGTGTCTAGCGCCGCGCCGGCAGCGCAGTTGGCCGATCTGATTGAAGAAGAAGCCATCTTCGAAGAAGAGCACGAGCTGGACAAAGTTACACGAAGATATGTGAAGGATTTGACGATCTCAATTCGTTCGTTGTTTAGTATAAAAGTTGGCAAGTTGGCTTCATTTCTGCCTCGCCCTTTTTGAAAGATCATTATCTTAGTTTTCGCAACATTGATTCTCAAGTGGTTCAAAGCGCAATATTCTGAAAGAAGTTTCAATTTAGTTTTAAGGTCATGCTGTGAGTCTGCAAGAACAGTACAGTCGTCTGCATAAGCCAAAACAATAATTTCATTTCTGGAATCAATCGAAACTCCCCTACAATCCCTGCTAAGAAAGAAAGCCTCAAGGTCAGCTATAAAAAACTTAAAAAGTATGGGGCTAAGCACTTCGCCCTGTAAAACCCCCTTATTTATTTTTACAAAATCTGATAGACCAGAGTCTCTTTTCATAGCAAGGGCAGCGTTGTCATAAAGGTTTTTTGTGATTCATATGATCTTGGCACTGATACCCAAAGAGAAAAGTTTAAGCCAAAGTTCATAATGATTTACGGTGTCGAACGCTCTTGAAAAGTCTATAAAAAGGGCAAGAACCTTTTTCTTAGGTTTAGCCAGCTGGATTTGTATAAGTGAATTTAAAGTGAATACATTATCAATACACCCACGGCCCCTCCTGAAACCCGACTGAAATTCAGGGGGAAGGTTATTAGAATCGTTCAAATTAATAATACGAGAATTAATAATTTGTGTAAATAATTTCGCTACGTTGCTCATAAGAGCGATGCCTGTATAGTTGCTCGGATTATGCGAGAGCTTTGCCCCACGCAAGTACAAAAGTAGCTATTTCAGTATCTAAAAATTGATGGTCAGCATCGTGGAGGTCAATGAACGGCGAGATAATTGTAGGATAATTTGCCTGCAAGAAGTCGTTCCAAATCTTCAGATCTATCACATTTTGACAGAATTTTTTAAAACGAAATTAGTTTATAATTTGCCAGAAGGCAGCTGAATCACGGGTGTGTTCCAAAATGTTAGACAATTCTTTCAAATAAGAATGTTTTTTCTTAAGAAGCGTTATTTTATACGACTTATTGAAGGCGATATATTCTTGTCGGAGGTCGGTAGGAAAATTGGTTCTCTTCGCCATACAGAACCTGCGTCTCAGAGCTGACCTCAGTTGTCTGCATTCTGCGTCGTACCATGGAGAACCATGAACGACAGAGGAGGCCGACCTGCGTCTGCGGTCATAATTCATACCTGTCACGCGAGCAGCGTCAAGCAGCGCCACGATCAAGTTTTCATTCATTTCCTCGGTAGAATCGGCTACCGTTGTGGAGTACATAAGATTATTCTCAAAAGTGCAAGCCCTGTCCGGTAACCACACGAGACGACTGATCACTGAGCCCGATTCATTCCGGACGAAAGCATCTCGGGCAGGCAGACGAAAGTTAAGAGTAAGGATTACTGGAAAGTGATCCGATGACGTAAGCTCTTGCAAAACATAAAAATCAGAAAAGTAATTTAACGTAAAAATATCGGACCATACTAGGTCGATAACACTGCACTCTTGAGCTCCGCAAAAAGTGAACTGAGCAGGGTAATCCCTGAACGACCGTTAAGCAAAACAAATCCCCAGTTTTCTAATAAGGAAAAAAGATCATCCTCTCTAGTACATCTAAATTCATCTAGAGAATCGCAATCAAGATTTAATAGAGGGCGGTATAACATCACAACTAAGTTGATTGAGTGTATAAACGCGAGTATTAAAATCACCTCCAATAATAAATGAAACATCAGGATACTTAAATTTCAATTGAGCGAGTTCTTGATTTAATACCCCAAAAATTTCTACATAATTTGACAGAGGTGAGATGTAAATATTACCCAATATAAAACGTGTGTTGTGGCACTTAAATTTTATCAGTAAAAAAACCCAGTTATCAGAAATCAGAATCGCTTCGGCGTCGTAAATGTCAGTGTTCAATGCCGTTATCAGCCCCCCTTTAGCCCTACCTTTATTATTATATTTTATTGCCAAAGAATAAAAAAATGTAAAATCACGTAATTCAGGTGAAAATCTGTCTACTTCTTTCACAAGCCAAGTCTGATAAAGACAGATAATATCTGAGTTACTAATAAAGGGTATCAAATCACCCATTTTGTTGTATGAATGCATATTCCAAAACAAAATATTCGTCGGCTGATAAGAAGTATCCGTTAAGGAGACACAGCACTGGAAGCCGAGTTGAGAGGATGCGAAGTCCGGCCTGGAAGTGTCCACATGGCGAGAATCAGGGAGAGGATGTCTGTTGCCATCGGTAGAAGTTCCAGTGGCGAACGAAGTCGGCAACGTAGATATCTGCTGGGGTGGAGGGGTAGCACACCGTTATCACCCGGAGGGGGGAGTTTCCCTCTCCACTATCGTCGCAATGTTCTTCGTCCCACGTTTGCGAGTATTCCTCGACGACATGATGTATGTGTCTAGAGTGTTTCCTGCAGGTTGTTTTTTCGATTTCCTTGTGGATTTTGATTTCATCCTAGGAGTCTCGAGCACCTGACTGGTAAACGGAAGGCCCGCTTCCAATAACTCGCCATTCCTCGTAACAGCTCCATGGCTCGTGTTGGTAGTACACGGTATCAAAGACGGCTAACTAGTTGACTGTACGGCAACGGTCGCAGTGTCGGACAGCTGCAGGGAGCCGGAGAGGTGTGGGAAGCGTACCAACCAACGTTCAACCACGCTTTGTTGTCTCTTATGTTGAATTTCACGTTCAATTTGACAAGCTCAGGTTTCAGTGACAAGATATTTTTCCTCTCTTGTAGCTCGCCGGGATCCATGTCATTGGAGAAAAGAATCTTTAGGTCCTTGGCCCTCGAGCTGTTGCGAAACACCAAAGATTTCCAGGTCCGATCACTGAACGTGACCAGAATTGGTTTATTGGCGATTGATTTTCCAATACGACGATCTGATACCAGGCAGTCACTGCCGAAGTCTTTATGAAGATTTTTCAAAATGCCGCTTACTGTGGAAGGGAGATTACTGTTGTTATCTTCGTTGACGGGAACTTTGTAGATAACAAAATTTTTTGCTCGAACTGCATTTTTGAGTAGAGTAACTTCCCTGGACAGCGTATCGACAGTGGATTTTAGATCGGAAATCTGGCCTTCCAATATAGTGGTTATGTCGTCGTGGGCTGAAACTTTCTCGCCAAGACGTTTGACTGCTCTTTTCGTCGAGTTGACTTTTTTGAAAATCTTTTCCAGGTATGGAATCAAAGAATCCCCAGTAGCATGAATTTGACGCTGGAGTCATCCTCAGAAAAAAATTCCTCAGAAGAGCTCATAGTAAAATCGTTATATACTCAGTAAAATAAATTTAAACGATCAAGAGAAATCAAACTAAATAGAGGCGAGGAGCGAAACAAAAACACATCCGTCCTTGATGACTTCTCAAACGAAACTTCAATAATTTTGAGTACAGAGTGTTCAAAATTAAAATATCAACATCCAGCGCTAATGTATCCGCAAGAACTTAATTAATCTTTTCAAAAACTTTTCATAACTTAAAGTTCTATTCTGTACCATTTTTATGTTGAAATACTATAGAATACTCTCTTTTTCACATTATTATGTATTTCAGATACAAAAAATGCGTTAACAAAACTCTAATATTAAATTTTTTCCATTTTAAGAATTAATACTCTTATTAAAATGTACAATTGGACATATTTTTTTTATTCGAAAACTTCAAAGTCAGATCATTTTGAATTAATCCATACTAATATATAAAATTGAAAATATGTTTGTTTGTTTTTTTGTTTGTATGTCAATCACGCAAAATCTACCGAACCGATTTTGCTCAAATTTTGAGAGCAACTAGCTGCAATCCTCCAAAGTGCCGTAGGCTGTATAAAATTGCGATATATAAAGTAGTTTTTGAAAAAAAAAATATTTTTTCAATTTTTGACCCCTTCTCTTAGGCGGTTGTCAGCGAGTTATCAGGGGTTTGCAAGGGGGTTGTCAGGTGTTGTCAGAGGGTTGTCGAGGGGTTGTCAGTGGGTTTTCAGAGGGTTGTCAGAAAGTTTTCAGGAAGTTTGTCAAGAAGTTACAGGGTTTTGCCCGGGCGAAGCCGGGGCTTCAGCTGGTATAATATAAATATAATATAAATATAATGTAAATATAACTAAATATAAAAACGTCTCTATGTTTTTAGCGTTAGTACAACAGTATTAACGAATATTGCAAAGGAAATCGAGGACCTGTTCGATGAGGATTCTGGAAAATTTTATTCGCCAGCGCATACTCATCAACAAACAAGAATTCGAGCCTTTGGTAAACTTCTCAGTAGGATTAACCACGTTTGAACGCATCTCATTGAGGACCAATTTCTCATCATCGAAGACAAAAAATCTCGGAATAAAGAAAATATTGGTAAATGTTGAGAAAAGTGTGTCAATTTGCCTGCATTTATTTTACTAAGTATTGTTATGTTTTCGTAGATGAAGTGATAAACAATTTAAAAGAAAATATTAATAGCTGGGACGTGATCGAAGAAAAATGGAAATTATCGGCCAGTGCAAGAAAGACAGTATCACAGAAAAATAAATCCGGATGGTGGCAGTTTGAGCAGTTTCCTTGTCTTAAAGACAACCGCGGTTTGGCCTTGATATATTTTTGTATAAAAATTGATATTATAAAACATATATATCTTTTGTATACAAATAAACACTATATTAAATTTTTAACAATGGTATAGATTCTTCGAGATCTTGTCAACGATCCTGTGTGCAGTAACGCAGAGACAGATGTAGAAGCAGCGTGGGAAAGCTTACGTGAGCCTGTAATTGACTTTATTGTCTCGAAATCGATTAAAGGACAAGAAGAAGAAGCTATTATGAATAATATAGTCACAGTAACTGAAGGTATAGTGAAATGATGTTTTATTTGTTTCCAACAGGACACCGAGACTCTGCAATATCTTATCTTCTCTTTCATGCAATTAAAGAACGCATCTCGAAAAAACAAAAGAAAAAAGATAGAGGATATTGTAATGTATTTCTTAGATATAGTTATATTTATGAATATGTATATATAGATTTAAAAATAAAAAAAAAAATCAATAAATAAATAAAAAAAAAAAAAAAACAAAAAAAAATCTA
>JABFPJ010003056.1:0-17326 GCA_022817425.1 Gryon sp. ZL-2020 | reverse complement strand
AGAAGTTTAAGAACTCGAAAATATCGCGATTTCACACAATGGCGTGATTTTGAATATGTTGCACCATTTTGATTTTCGCTTTGAATATTCAGGCGTGTTTTTTGAAAAGTTCTTAACGTATTCTCAAAAGCTCATCACTCCGAAATGAACCTTGGGCGGTCAAATGAACTAACAAGACTAGGAAGTTGAAAATATCGCGATTTCATACAATGGCGAGATTTTGACTATGTTGCACCTTTTTTATTTTAGCGTTGAATATTCAGAGGTGTTTTTTGAAAGTTTCTTAAAGTATCCTCAAAAGCTCATCACTCTGAAATGAACCTCGGGCGGTCAAATGAAGTAAGAAGGCTAAGAAGTCGAAATTTTCAACTTCTGAATTTTTTTAATTCATTTGATCGCCCAAGGTTCATTTCGGAGTGATGCGTTTTCGAGAATACGTTAAGAACCTATCAAAAAACATGGGACTGAAAAATGAAACGTTTTGATACGAAACGATTTTTTAGAAAAAGGTCAAGTAATAAGAACAGGTAGCCAGGTAGACTGCCTGGCTACCTGTTTTCGTATAAAAATGTTTCATTTTTCAGTCCCATTCAAAAAACATCCCTGAATATTCAAAGCAAAAATCAAAAAGGTGCAACATAGTCAAAATGACGGCATTATATGTAAAATCGCGATTTTGCACGTGATCTACTCATTTTCATTTTTTCACCTTTTTAATTTTGAAATTTTAAATTCCGAATTATTGTTTCAAGTATTTTTAACAATTCTCCAAACGCTCATTACTCCGAAATGAAAATTAACTGGTCAAATTGATATGGAAATTTGAGTTTAGATCATATTATCAATGTATGACTAAAATGTCCGATAATTTGTATCGAAGTATCGGACGGATGCACCAACATTCGATACTGTATATCGTTGTATCGGATACTTTTATCGAAATCCGATACGTCATATTGCTTTATCGAACAGTTGCGGCGATAACCGATACTGTGTATCGAAAGTATTGGCTGTTCTAACATTAAGAAAGTGCCCATGCCTGGGACTCATATACGGTCGTCGGGAAGGGATCACAGGGTTTCGCCCGGGCGAAGCTGGGGCTTCAGCTAGTATTCCATATATATTCCATATACAGTCCATATACTACTAATACATAAATACTAATATATAAATATGAATGTATGGATGTTTGTTTGTTTGTTTGTTTGTTTGTTTGTTTGTTCGAGCATCATATATATATACGCAAAATATACGAAACCGATTTTGCTCAAATGTTTACAGGAACTAGCTGAAATCCTCCAAAGAGCCTATACAAAATTGCGATATATAAAGTAGTTTTTGAAAAATAAAATTTTTTTCCGATTTTGGACCCCCCCTTTAGGCGGTTGTCAAGGGGTTGTCAGGCGGTTGTAAGGGAGTTGTCAGGATGTTGTCAGGAGGTTGTCAGGGCGTTGTCGGGGGGTTGTCACGGGGTTGTCAGGGTGTTATCGGGGGGTTGTCAGCGGGTTCTGAGGGAGTGGTTTAAAGTTTGTTTTCGAGGTTGTACGTAGGTTCTCAAGAGCTTCACAGACAATGTTCAAAATAAGTTAAAATATGGTCCGATTAACGCCAAATATGGTCTCAATAAAGTCAGACATGGTCACATTAAGGCCAAATATGGTCCCAATAAGGATCACTTGTCAAGTTATTAAGGCCAAATATGGTTCCAATATGGCCAAATATTGTCTCATAAGGGCCAAATATGGTTCCAAAAGGGCAATATTCGTCAAGCTTTTTTTTAGTTCATGTGTCCTTATTAAAGCCAAATATGTTCCTCTTAAGGCCAAATGTGGTCTCAATAATGACCATATTTCTCAAGCTTTTTTCTATTTCGGGTGGCCTTCTTCAAGCCAAATATCGTCACTAGAAGGTCAAATATAGCCCCAATAAGGCCAAATATGGTTCCAACAAAGCATCCTGATTATCGAATCCGCCTATTACACTTATGTCACGCCAGGGATTGATATGGCCTAACCGAAATTTCGTATAATGGTATTCCACTGCAAAATCCAATCAAGCTCAAGTTTAGCCACGTCATGGTTAACGTGGATTATCCCACCGGGCGTAGACCAGGTAACCATGCCGTAGCTATACCCTGATTCTTGATATTCGTTATACACGTGTTTTGTCAAAATTTAAATATATAGATGTTCTATGAAGGCCATCTTGGCCCTTATAAGGACACCCATTTATCGAAGCAAGTGTAAAAAATTCTAGAAAATATAGCCCTATGCCACAAAAGTGTCGTTGACGTTATGTTTTTACAATATATACATTTGATGTTGAGAAAAAATTTTGCAGCTGTTCTAAATTAATTGAACATGAATGAATATTTATTAAATTATTTTGGTGGGATTATTGCAACATATTATATTATATTTTATAAAAGAAATTTATTACTACAATAATTTAGCGATATTTTATTATATTACTGTATTGAATTTACATTTTGGAATAATTTAAATTCAATATAGCAACCCTAACGGAAGAAACTATATTTCGAAATATATGCAAAAATATATGTGAATATGTGCACATTTATTTTTGGCAAAAGGTTATATATTTAATATATATTTCAAATATATTTCTGAAGTATATGGGTAAAAATATACGAAAAAATATATTTGCATATAAAAAAATATATTTAATATATATTTCAAATATATTTCTGAAGTATATGGGTAAAAATATACGAAAAAATATATTTGCATATAAAAAAATATATTTAATATATATTTCAAATATATTTCTGAAGTATATGGGTAAAAATATACGAAAAAATATATTTGCATATAAAAAAATATATTTAATATATATTTCAAATATATTTCTGAAGTATATGGGTAAAAATATACGAAAAAATATATTTGCATATAAAAAAATATATTTAATATATATTTCAAATATATTTCTGAAGTATATGGGTAAAAATATACGAAAAAATATATTTGCATATAAAAAAATATATTTAATATATATTTCAAATATATTTCTGAAGTATATGGGTAAAAATATACGAAAAAATATATTTGCATATAAAAAAATATATTTGAAATATATTTGAAATATATTTTTAAATATATTTTAGCGACAAAAACTTATATATTTCGACATATATTTTCACTTATATATTTTTCCGTACGGGAATCTAACTAATATATATAAATATGAAAGTATGTTTGTTTGTTTATTTGTTTGTTTGTTTATTTGTTTGTTTGTTTGTTTGTTTGTCCGCGCATCACGCAAAATCTACTGAACCGATTTTGTTCAAATTGAGAGCAACTAGCTGAAACCCTCGAAAGTGTCATAGGCTATATGAAATTACGATATATAAAGTAGTTTCTGAAAAAAAAAAATTTTCCGATTTTGGACCCCCCCCCCCCTTAGGCGGTCATCAGGGGGTTGTCGAGGGGTTATCAGGGGGTTGTCGAGGGGTTTTCAGGGGTTTGTCGGGGGGTTTTCAGGGGGTTGTAAATAGGCTCTTTGACAATATTCTAAATAAGATTAAATATGGTCCAATTAAGGCCAGATATGGTCCCAATATGGAGCATGTATGTCAAGCTTTTCTCTGTTTCGGTTGTCCTTATTAAGGCAAAAAATATTTCTCTTAAGGCAAAATATGCTCCCAATAAGGTCCATATTTGTCAAGCTTTTTTTATTTCGGGTGGAACTAGGGATTGAATCAAGACTCATACACGGTCATAGGGAAGGGGTCTTAAGGTTTCGCCTGGGCGAAGTCGGGTTTTCAACTAGTATATTTATATTTTTATATTATCTAATGCAACTAGTTCTCAGATACAAAAAATAAATAATTATAAGAACAAAATAACTATCAAAATAACTTCTTAGATATTACAATTATAAATGAAAATGATACAATAATTACAAATTGATATCAGAAAAGTACATATTTTGGTAGAATATTGAATTAATTTTCAAGTCATCCAATTCATCAAAAAAGATCTATGATTTATCAATTAATTGATAAATCAATTTTATTATCTGTTTCGGCGGAGGAAAACTTAAAATCGTTAAGTCTTACGCAAAACATTGAATCACGTAAACTTTGGGAAAAACCCGTGGAGCAAATACAAAGTGGGAACTTTCGGTACAAACATATTTAATTTACGATACAAACAAACACGGTATTGTTTTGACATTCAGTTTAGATGTTTATTTTTTAATCTTCTTATTTTCCTCGGCCAACAATAAACTCAAAACATAAAACAAAAAGGCTCAACATTCATTTATTTAGATAACAATAGGGATTAGGAGATAAGTCACGCGTCGACGCATCGGTGTCGATATGACGCATCGTAGCGAGCGCTATCACCGAGAAAAGATAACGAATGTTTAGGATTAAGATTACGTCATGCGACCTGTACATCCGAATGTGCTTGTTTATTTAGGAAATACTCGTGCGGCCAATGGACTTAGACATCTAAAAATAAAAAACAACCAATTAATGCTGAGCCCTTTTATGATTGGTTTAGCTATAAGAATTAGACGGAACTCAGAGGTTTTTCACGAGGTTTCCTGAACATGTATGAAAAACTTCTGAGTTCAGTCTCGAAGCAGCCTCTAACGACAGAACTTGCTTGTAATAACAACTGTAATTCAATAAAGTGCTTTCGGGGGTTTTTCAGTCTTTCTCAAGACTTTTCCTCCCGGCGACTAAACGCCAAGTTGTGTCTCATTTTTTGACCAACCAATTTGAGGGATATTTATGCCCGACATTGGGCCAGGAGAAAACCAGAACCGAACAACAGTAAAAACATTATCTAATGAAAAGTTTCATACGAACAATACTAATATTGTCAAAAAAATGTTAAATGATAACTTATATCCAAATGAATTTATCAACAAAAATATTAATATAAGAATAAACAAAATAAACAATATTATTGATAATAATACTAATCATACCACAAATGCTTTTTAATCAAATAAAATTATAGTTTTATCATATTTTAATAACACAAATCAAAACTTGAAATATATGATTAAACAAATTGATTTTTAAGTCATTAATAATATACCATACAAATTAGATACATTAATAAAAAATGGTAAGGACCAACTAAAAAAAGAACAAGGTACTGGAGTTGTAAATAAAATTGATTGTAATTGTAAAAAACATATATTGGCGAAACAAAAAGAAATATTCAAACAAGATTAAAAGAACATAAACACATAGAGATAAACACAAGATTCACATATTAATCAAAAAGTTCGTTAGAACTTGACGGCAAGAATGCGCAGCCAAGGAGAACGAACTTTTTTCACTAATAATATTAAAACCTAACCTATTTATTTTTTTATAATAAAAAGAATATAAAAAGAATACCTATTTTTCTACGTAAATATGACAGAATTGCTAGATTTGTACATTTTGCGAATATCTAATATATAAAACATACGTTATACACATATAAAAAACTGAAATTTAATTCGTTGAATACAAAAATGTCACTTTTAGCTATTTTTTTCACAGATTTCACAGATTTAAAACATATATCTCATCAAATCGCCAGTACAAGGCAGCACCTTTCAAGGCAGCACCTTTCAATATTTTCATATTGAATGATTGAAAATGAAAGTTTGGCTTTTTTCAAATCACCAGCAGAGGGCAGCCTCTTATATGATTATGACATATGACGTATAAATAATGATTATGACATATGACGTATAAATAAACGATAACATACATACAAACAAATAACATTCATATATTACATACATACTACAATAATAACATGTTGTTTTTCATTGTAACTCCTTTATTTATTTAACCAATTGTTTAATTTATTTTTATTATAAAGTATGCGTTTCTTTGCTTTGCATTTGAATGAATGATTTGCATTTATGTTATTATTAAGAATTAAGATAAAAAGATAAGAATAAGAAAAATTGAAGAAACATTTAGTAACTTAATAACTATTAACTATACTATTATAACATGCTTATTCTATTCAATCAATTCATCACATTTTTATTTCAAATCAAATCAAATTTATTATTAGATAATTATAAATATAATGTTACAAATTTAATAAATCAATGACTATTAGAAAACTACCAAAACTTGTTATTATATTTATAGTGTAATCACATTTTTTGTTCTTAATAAATTATTTGTTAATTATATAACCATATCGTAGTTACTTTTTCAATCATAATCAGAGTAATAAAAATTTTTTTCATAAACATAAACATATTTAACTTAAACGTAATCACATTATCACATTATTTTGTTCTTAAATAAATAAGTTATCTATCTTTGTTCTTCCATTTAAACAAATTATTATACACATATTTAACTTAAACGTAATCACATTATCACATTATTTTGTTTTAAAATAAATGAGTTATCTATCTTTGTTCTTCCATTTAAACAAATTATTATTTAAACAATGAAATGTTTACGTAATAACAACGTCGTTTATTGTTACTGTTTTTTATATCTATCATCAGTCTTTCATTTTCAATTAACATATTTTTAATCTAAATCTTAAACTTTCAAATCTAAACATTATGTTTTTCTTTTTTATCAGATCAGAAATCAAATCAAACTAATAAAACAAACACAATACGCGCTAAATCGTAATACAAATAAACATGAATCAAATTTAAACTTAGTCTTGAGTTTTTTCGAATATAAAACAAATTTAAACTTTGAATTAAATAAATTTTGAATTTAAAATACAAAATAAACTTAAAATTATTTTTGATCTTTTCTTTAACCACAAACAATATAAAAAAATGAAAAAAATAAAGCCACTAAACTAAGCCTGGCCATCCCGCAAATCCAGTTGGCATCATGCTTCCGGCACCTTCGTCATCATCGTCGTGAAAATGATTCCTCCGATAATTTCCGGCGTTGTCATTTTCGACGACGGAATCGTCATCATATTCGTCCTTTTTGCCGCTATAATGTTTTTTTCTTCCTCATCGTCAACCTCGCTTTCCTTCATCATCATCAAAATTGTCCACGGCAGAAGATAGGCGATATAGGAATTTTATGAAGCGCTCTTGTATCCTTTTCATAATAAAACCTTTCTCGTTCTTCACCCCTAAAAACAGAAAATTAATTTTCTTTAGTTTTTTTTATATTTTTTTTAGTCTTTTATTTTGTAGTGTCTTAATTTTTGAAATTTTTTATAATATACATTTATAAATTCTTTCTTAAATGTCATTTACTTTTTATAATTTAAATTTTATTAAAATGAAATTATTTTTCGGATATTTAGATTTTAATTTTTATTAAAAACAGTAGCACTCAACTTGAATTTTGAGGTTAGGTATCATCATACGAGCATCAACATCAGTTGGGCATTTTCTTGTAAAACAAGACTTTCACGTGATCGCGATGGTCTTGGTGTTTCACATTGAACATTGCGAATTTTATCCTGATGGACCTGTTGAACAGCTTGAGCATAAGTTTTAGATTGCAGTTGTTGCTTGATCGTTCCATGTGTAGATGACTGAAATGAAGGTTGGACAGCTGGTTGACAAGAACTTGGTTTAGCATTGCGGTGCCGAACACTTGATTTAGCAATAACTGGAAAAGAACTTTTTTTACAGCGCGTTTTGATGAACTTTGTTGAGGAACGTGCTGAGGTTTTTGTTCAGCAACGTGTTGATGCTTTTGTTCTGCAGCGTGTTGTGATGAGCATTCTGCGGATACACTTCGTTGATGTTCCTGTTGTTGAGGCTGTACATTTGCATCCATGTTAATTTCATTCATGAGCGACTATATTTCGTCGTCCTACATAATTTTTATATATAAGTTAATAATATAATTTAATAAAATTTAAAAAAAATATATAACTACTTACATCGGAAACTTGCATATGAACTGACATTTTTAGTTTCACGCACGTTTGTTTTTTGATGTCGTCACAATTTTCGGATTAAGTTATTAAATGAAAGACTCCTCGCGATTACGTATACGAGTTAAAGGAAAGACTTCTTACGACGATTTTATGCATACGCAGGAAAATCCAATGAGCACAAAATTGCGCTAAAATTAAATAATACTAAAAACATATCATTCAAATACAAAATTCTCTAGAATTGCGAAACTTTCAGTAATATGTTCTTAAAGTACATTATAGTAAGTAAAGAGAAAGTAGTTAAGTATAGTATCCAAGAGATGGCGCTGATGTAAGTTTTATGTTTATGGTTATATTTTATACATACTGATATAGTATGGTATATCATCAAACTATATAGCATAACTTTTGGAACACAAAAAGACATAACGTATTCGACACATTACCTCCAAAGCAAAAAGACAACAGCATTATCGTGGCAATTAGCTAGTGTTTCAATATATATAATACGAAATTGTTACTGCAAATGAAACAAGGAATATAAATACTGCTCATCTATAAGAAATCATTAGTAAGTAATAAGTTCCAAGTCATTTAATGTTTAATTAAGTGATAGTTTTAATAAGATGATTCTAATGTTTATCTTTTTTTACATGAAATGTGAATACATTATGTAATTTCTTTTATTATTTCTATAGATTCATTACGTATTTTCTTGGATTAACTGCAAAGTACCTATCCTTTTGTTTGATGTCATTATTATATTAACAATTAAGATGAAAATAAATAAATGAAGAGCAACAAAGCCAACAAAAATTAAAAAGTCAAAAAACTGCAATTTTGACAAACATAAAGTCAAGGTAATTATTTTGCACGTACAAATTCTCAATACACTAGATAAAAACTATTCTACTACAGTAATCCATAACATTTTTTCAGACCAGTAAAAAGACAAAACAAAAGGTGAAAGGCCAACGCCAACGTACAACACAAAAGGCAATTGTTTTAATCAGTGACTAATTAAAGACTTATTCTTCATTATCATATATTATTTGAAATGTAAGTTTGTATAGAGTCCACCTATTACAGTAACAAAAATATAAGTTATTTATAATTTTCAATTGTTCAACAGCATTTTATATATGTTTTCTCGGAAATCATACGAGAATACAAAAATTAATATTACTTAATTGTATAAGTGTAATCACTAAAATGTTGTTTTTAAAAATGTAATTAAAAAATTGCCTTTAAAAATATAATCATATGTATTTTGGACGGAATTTTAAAGATTATAAAGACAGTAGCATATTCAGTATCTACGCGGGAATTTTGATTATACTAAAATGTAAATACAACATTAATTCAATGTAAATTCAAAAATTGCAATTATATTGACGGAATTTTTGATAGAGTACAAATTGAACATTAAAAGTATATTATTTTGGCAGATATATTTTTTACAGTAAGTTAAACTTAAAATTGTAGTAAAACTATATTGACGGGAATTTTTGTAAAATTTAATCTCAAAAATGAAATTATATGATTTTGATGAATTCAATTTAAAATTGCAAGATTTATTGGTGATAATTTTCATCAAATTTAATAACCTTAATTAACTTATTCTGGCGGGAATTTTGGAAAAATTATTATTGAACATTTATTCTTATGACATTTTTTCTTATGAAAATTATAATTGTAATATTTTCGCAGAAATTTTAGAATTTTTCATCGGAATTCAATGTTAAACACAAAATTAATTCAAATTGAAAATTTTAATTATTTTGGCGGGAATTCTGATACATTTCAAATTTAAATGATTATTTATTTAAAATATAAAATGGCGGATGAAGTTTAATTTGAAATTTGAACAAAATTATTTTGGCGGGAGTTTTGGTAAAATTTAAATTAAAAGATATGTCATTTTATTTTACAATCTTACTTTACTAAGTTTTTATTATGTTTGACTTTAAATTTTACTTTTCTTATTTTAACGCAAGTTTTATTAAAATTCAAATTCTAGATTAAATTATATAATTTTAGTGGGAGTTTTGGATATACAAATGGAATTGTATTTAAGGTTGTTTGTGATAATTATCGTTAAAATAAACACACGTAATTAATTTATTATTTATTTTTTTGATAGAAACAAAATTATAATTTAAGTTCAGTATTGTGCAAATATTATGTTTTTATGGATAACTTAATTATGTTTTTATGTTTAATTTAAATAGTTGAATAAATTATTTTGGCGGGAGTTTTGGCGATTTCAAATTTAAAAATGAAATTATATTATTTCGCCGGGAATTTTAGAGTAAATTGAATATTTTGATAGAATCTCATTTCATTTCAAAATTACATTGCAATTAAAATCGTTTTGTTTCACTTTTACAACAAGTTGATTTTAAACGTATAATTAATATAAAATTTTTTATAACTTTTAGGATTTTGAATTGCGTAAAATATCTAAGTTTCTAAATTATCTAAGATCTAAATTATCTAAATTAAAAAAAAATATATTTTGTAGTATATAATTGTAGTATTTTTTGCAGGTTTCCCGGGATATAATAAGTAATTTTAAATAAAATATTACTTATTGTAAATTATTTTTAATTGCTCCAGGATATCAATCATTGTGATTGATTCTTGTCGAAGCATTTTTTGCTCCGAGATATTAAACAGTTTCTCGTAGAAGCACAAAAATATTGCTCCAAAGATACATTGAACCTTGTCGAAGCAGGTAATTTACGATTAATATTTATTTTTTACATTTACGGATGTAGGTAATTTTTAGTGTAACAGCTTTTTATAATAAAAATTATCCAAAAAAGTATTTTTATTATTTTATTCCCATATTTTTACGTTTTATATAATCTCAATTTGTATTAACGTTACTTATATTAAATTTATTTATTTTATAATGGAAATTTCCTTCAACACATTGACCGATAAAGACGTAAATATAATTCGCAATCACAATGGGCAGTTAGAAGAAATACACATAGGTTTATTCAATTGTATTGTAAACAATCAAACAGGGTATGAACCTCAAGGAGCACGATTATGGATGAATTATGATAAAATTGTACCTGTACGAAAAGACTTAGATTATATACAAATCATATATTCTCCCGGATATTATGTATGCTGCTACTATGACACAAAGGATGTATTCATATATGATTCCATGAATTTTAAGAAACTAACTGAAGAAATCAAAACGAGTTTAAGACATTTATTTCCTGATTATGATTTAAATACTGTTAAATTCCCACAAGTTCAACAACAACCTAATTCTTATGATTGTGGCGTGTTTGCAATTGCTTTTGCTGTTTCTTTATTGTTTGGAATTAAACCAGATAAAGTTAAATATGATCATCGATTAATGCGAGAACATTTATTACGTATATATCGTACGTCAATCATAGAACATTTTCCTCAAGATTTAAGATTTAAAACTCATCATATTTTACCTTTGAATGTAGCTATAACTAAAAGATATAAGGCATTGGAAGAACGATTAAGACTTCGTTCGAAAAAGAGAATACAAATAGGTGCTATTGAAAGAAACGATCGTTTGGAACGTTCTAAAGTTGAAATGGCAAGTTCTTCACATGGCTGCTATGAGATGGAACCACTTGCATTGTCATCCAAGAACCAAAGTAAAAACCAAATATGTATCGAAACAAATAATATAAATGTCGTAAATAATATTAATAATGAGAATAAATTGGTTAATTTAAATACGAGAAATATCTTTAGAAAAAAAACACAGTCGAAAAAAAGGAAGTCAAATGAAATTTTATATAATGAATCAAAACAATTAAAAAAGTGCGAATCAATAAATTCTGTCATTAATAATAATAACGAAAAAGAAATTATTTTTGATAAACTGAAAGTCGTTAACCCATCAATAAAAAAAACCAAAGTTGAAGCTATTGTTGACGAAGGAAAAGAAGAAGCGAATAAATCAAATGCTATCAGTTGCGCCAATGCAGTTAATTCACGTTTAAAAGAATTAAAAGAATCAGCACAATCACATAATGTGTATTCAGACGCATCTAAAAATATTATTCAACAAAATGTGCTTAAAGTTCATCAACAATTCGATTGCAATATGTTAAAATATAAAAAAATTCTATTTGTAATGCACAATTCGGTATTAAAAAATGTAATTATACAAATGATGATGTCAAGAGTAAGAATACTGAAAATGCAATTTGGGAAGATCCAAAACAGTTTGGAAGTAATCATTTTCAGAAATTAGATGAAAATATGGAAAAAGATAAAATGATTTCAGAAACAATATGTATAGACATGGATGATGAAGAAGATACATATCAGAATTCGAAGACATTAGTTACAACGGATAAAACTGTTACATCTGACGCCTTAGTCCGCACACACAATAAAAAATTAACATGGCAAGGGTTAATAAAGTAACCACTGTTGATTTTAGATGAAGCACATAAACAATCTATTCAGAATAATAACTGGATTAATGATATGCATATGACAATGTTTACTTCAATTATGCACAATTTTACATTATTTTCACCATATGATCCATTAATTTTACAAAAACCAGAGAAAATTAAGCCTGTTCCTAAGAATCAGTGTCATATTCAAATAATGCATGGTGAATCGCATTGGATTTGTATATATTATGACATATTTTCCATTTATATATATGATTCGTTAAATTCCAAACAGTTAACTGCTCCGCAAATGATATGTCTTGAAAAGCTGTTCCCGAATCTAGATATAAAACTCATCAAATTTGCTGAGGTTCAGCAGCAGCCTAACTATTTTGATTGTGGTGTTTTTGCAATTGCTTTTGCTACGTCTCTCGTTTTTAATGTAAATGTCTACAAACACAGTTTGATGCGTACTCATTTATTCAAAATACTTGAAAATCAAGAATTGGAACATTTTCCAATAGAAGAAGATTCTTGTGATAAAACAGAATTTCAAGATGATACCTATAAAATAGATAACTGTACGAATTTCGTTTCTACAGCAGAAACTGACGCTATTAATTATACAAATAATTTTATATGTAATTCTACAAATTCTGATTTTACTGATGAAATTAGAAGTTTTCCGATATTAAGAAACAAAAAACGTAAACGTATTTTTTCAACCGAAAATATTAAGTTGAAAAAATGTAAAAAATCTGTCATCCGACTCGATAAAACAATAAAAAAGAAAGATAATGAAAGTAAACGAAATAAAAATAAAATCTATGGTAAACGTTGGTATTTAAAGCATAGAAAAGGACTATCTCGTGAAAAATTAAGAAAGAATTTAACAAAAATAAATAAAAAGCAGATTATCTCAACTTTTAAAATGCGTGACAATTCTGAAACTTATATTAAAAGCATTGCAGAAAAGTTCACATTAGAATCAAAAGAAGCAAACAGATTAGAAGCCGAGAAGATAGTAAAGTGGTGTTTAATAGGCCGAAAAAATAATATTTGTAAATTAAAGCGAACTATAAAAACCTTAAAAGATAAATCTGCATCGTGTATTGAAAAAACTAAAATAATGTGCATCTAATATTGAAGAGAAATTATTTGCCCTGTGTGGTATTTCGAAACATAACGCATCCTCCGAAGCATATTTTGCAGATACTACCTATGATTTCAATTACTTAAAGGCTAAAACGGTAAATAAATCTGAAAACGGACAAAGTGTCCTAGAATGCAAAAATTATTGTACAACTGAATTGGAAGATAAAAATGAAAGCCCATATAAAAGTTATATTATAAATGAATTTGGACAGGCAACAAATATACTTCCATTAACAATTTCAAAGAAGAAAACTGTGTCTTGGGAATGTGATAAATCGATTTGCAAAATATATAATGAAAACCTGATAAAACATTTCGAAAAATTGTTAATTTACATTATTAAAATTAATTTTGGAAGTGTTAATTTATTTGCTGAGAAGATGAAGAAATGTCAGCCGTCTCACTCAAATGTTTCAAAATTATGTCATCCTTAGAGTTGTTATATTAATTTTGAATCATGTGAATCAGAATTCATTTCTACATTAATTTTATCCCCACATCTTCCTCAGGTAAGATACATTAAAAAATTGATTTATACTATAACAAATCTTGTCGAAAAAATAAATTTATTAGATGAAAAATTAAATGAAAGAGATTTAGATTATTTAAGACAAGAGTGTGATAATATTAAAGAAAATTTAAAAAGCAGTACACATAATGATATAGTAGTGGAACTAGATGAAGATAATATTATCTCATCATATGCAAATGCCTTTGAAACTTTATTTAAAAAATCAAGTGATACTCCAATTCATCCATGTGTTTCATGTGAGAAATTAAGTTATGCACGACAAGATATCGATATTAATGACTTTAGAAAACCTATCGAAACAAAATGTTGGTTAGATTTAATGAAATATGTTGTTACTCAAGGATTAGATTGTGATTATGTGTGTAACTATTGCTTGGTAAAATTAAAAAAGAATGAAATGCCTTCTTCATGTATTCTTAATAATTTAGTAGTTAAAGAAGTACCTAACGAATTATTAATTTTAAATGATTATGAAAAAATTTTAATTCAAAGAGCAAAAGCATTTCAAGTAGTACAAAGAAAAGAAACCGTTTCAAATAAACAAATGCCTTATAAACGTAAAATCCCACTGGTTAAAGGACGAACTTTTCATTTACCATTACCTATTGAAGAAACTATTCAAAAAATATGTCCTGATAATGAACCCATAAATATACACCACGAATTTTACATTTCAGTGCGAAGCTTACCAAATAAAAAGAATGTTATGTGGGAATATTTAGTAGATGTAAAAAAAGTTTTTGGTGCATTAATGTGGTTGAAATTCAATAACCCTTTATATAAAGATATTATTTTACCTAAAAATTGTAATGATTTATTAAATAATTTGACGAATGAAAAGTAATTTAAATAATAAAAATGAAAATATGGATAATGATGAATTCGATAAAATAAAAAATGTGCTATGTTAACTCAGAAGTCTCAAAATGATGATTTTTATGAACATTATATAATATATCCAATTAATGAGAAGCGAGTTAATGAAAGTTCAACTAGTTTATATCAAATGTTGACAATTCATGATGTTCCCCTTGATAATAGATTAAAGTCATTAGATTTGTTATTTTTTCCTGGTCTCTTTCCCTACGGAGAATGTGGACAGCATGCTGATCGTTCAATACGATTGAGAGATTATGACTTTATTAAGTCCAAACTAAAATCGAAACATCCTCAATTTAGACTTAATTTGCAGTACTTTTTTTTTACTGAATGATAGTAATATGCGTCAATTAAAAGCTGGAATTTACCATAAAATAAATATTACTAACCCATTACAACATTATACTGCAGGTACTTATTTAAATTTACTGATAAAAAAAACTAGAGTCTGATTTGAATACTATATTTTCAAGACTACGAAATACAGATCAATTTTGGAAAATTCCACGAAGTAATTTGGGTTGTATGATTGACCATTATGGACCCGCTACGTGGTTCTTGACACTAAGTCCAGCCAAATGGTTATGGACAGACTTGGTTGATTACATTAGACAGGTTAATAAACCAAAAATGGATAAAATGTCGCCTTCAGATCTTATTGCATCTGATCCTGTGTCAGTATCTAGATTTATTGATAATAAGATTCATGCGATGCTGGAATTCTTATGTTCTGACGATAATCCCATAGGAAAAATAATACATTATTTTTGGAGACATGAATATCAGAGCAGAGGTACGCAACATTTCCATCTACTACTATGGGTTGCTAATGCACCAGTTCTTGGAGAATCTACAAATAATGAAGTTGCAGATTTTATACTGAAACATGTTACATGTAAGATTCCTTCTAAGAATATTTCACCAAAATTATATGAAAGAGTAACAACTCATCAATGTCATCATCATAATTCTTACTGTCTACGTAACAAAAAAACAAAAACGGGGTTTGCTAGAGTTTGTAGATTTGGATTTCCTCGAGTTATTACCGACAAAATCATTTTAAGAGATGCTGTTACTTCTGTTGCTGGTAGAAAAACATTAAAAAGCAAAAGTCGATTGTTTGATCTTCCAAGAACAGAAGAAGAAAAATTGATAAATGACTACAATCCAGTAGTTTTAACGGCATGGGAAGGAAATATGGATATTCAGTTTTGTGGAGAAAAATCAAAAATTATTAGATGGTATATTACGAAATACGAAACTAAAGGAGAAAAAAGTAATATAGCTCAAGATGCATTAAACACTATTAATTCTTCGTCATCACTTTGTAGTCGTTTATGCAACTTTTCACTCCGTGCTTTGAGCAACAGAGAATGTGGGGCTTTAGAAGCTGCTGATAGTTTATTGGGAATATCACTTTGCGGAACGGATATTAAAACAAACTTTAGATGGATAAATATAAATGAAATAAGCAGTAAGAAATTAAAAAGTAAACAAAAAATTGAAACACTGGATATAGAATCTACTGACATTTTTTGCCTAAATATTGTAGATGATTATTATCCAGACAGACCTAAAAAATTAAATTCACTTAATTTATATGATTTTGCTAAATGGTTCGATTATACGAAAACTGAACCTAAAGCTAAGTCTATAGAATATTATGCATTGAATAATAAGAAATGATACATATAAACAAGAAAAAACCCATATTTAATTAATCATTATAAGTATAGCGTTAACGTGCACCCCGAGAAATATTTACGCGTTATTGTTTTTATTTAAACCTTGGAGAAATTACGAAGATTTAAAAGATACTTATTCAACTTATGCTGAGTCATTTCACAGAATTAAAGAAAATCTTTCCAAAGCTATGAGGTATCACGAAAAATTAACGGATATACAAACAGCATTTGATAGTGTACAAGAACTGATAAAAAATAAAATAGACGAAATTGAGAAAGAAAATGAGGAATTAGACGCTTCTTTAGAATGTCAGCCTATTGAAGCTGATGAAGCAATGAGAGATTTTAAAAATATCGATGACAATGTAGACGACATTGATATTCCTCAATTAATATCTAAATTGAATCAAGAAACCCGAATATTCGATACAGTAATTCACTCACTAAATGATGATAGCGATGCCTTAAGGTTATATATAAGTGGAGAAGGAGGAACTGGTAAAAGTTACCTTATACATGTTCTTCGATGCTTTATTAAAAAGGAATTTAATGAACGTGTAGCAGTAACAGCTCCACCAGGTATAGCTGCATATAAAATTCATGGATTAACAATTCATAGATTATTTGAATTACCAGTTGAACATAATGCAACTCCTAAATATCGACCAGTGCAATCATAGCAAGCGCAGGGGCAATAGCTGAATCAAGAGACACGGTACTGTCTCTGGCCAAGTACAAAAAAAACGAACGTTTTTTGTGCGGCCAGCACTACCGTGTCTCTTTTCA
>JABFPJ010003055.1:0-17335 GCA_022817425.1 Gryon sp. ZL-2020 | reverse complement strand
ACGGGCCACTACGTCGATCCGCCATGTATTTTTGCATTTTGTTAAAAAATGACCTGCGCAAATACACGTGGTTCGTTTTTGATACATATATACTAAGTTTGGATGCTAAATGTTACTTTAATGATTAATATGAAAGTTCGATCGACAGGTGGGGAAAACAAGTGCTGTCAAATCGAGTCTAAGATTATATATATATTTATGTATATATCGAACCGCTATTGATATCGAGACTACTGTAAAATCTTCCAAAGGAGCCTTTAATACTCGACTTCACGTTTTTCGCATTATCAGCACATGCGCAGTCTACTACTCTCCGCAATGTCCTCGATTACGTACGAAGGATACACATTTCTCGTCAAAAAAGTTTTTTTTTCTTTAATTTTTTAAATTAAGTGCATTTCGGTTTTGCACTTTTGCCGATATTTATATTAGATCAATGCAGAACCGCGCGATCAAATTATTGCTTTAATTTAGTGACTAGGTCCCAAGTTCTTTTACTTCAATGCAATTATTGTTCATTTTTTTCCAATATTTCTATTGTTTGTTTTGTAAAAACAAAAAAATTTGAACAGGTCAAGTAAAATATTGTTAATGGAATTTTTGGGATAAAATATTTCAAAAAATCGGCGAAATAATAGAACTTTTTGTTTCGTTGTAAAATTCAAAGTCAATTTGATTGAGCGCGGGGTTAAGGGACGGATTACGGACCTTGAAAAGTTCACATTTGAATGGATAAAGTTGATGTTGACCAAAAGATTATTTTGCATTTCGTCTAACTTTATTTTGAGTTTCTTATATCATAGACGATTTGTCTTCGTATCCGTCGTCTGATCGAAATGTTTCTTCTTCAGGACCTTAATCGACTAATAAACATTTATATATGTATATATTAATATGATGTATACATATATGAGTAGAATAAATGAGAGATACGAGAGTTACTAACAAATTAGTGTTCAATATGAGTGATCACTGCACTTGATGTCATTTTAGACGTAATTTTTCAGTGTTCACACTTGTTCAAATCTCCAATTTTGTTTTCTTCATTTTTTGCGTAAAAATTTTGTTTCCAAATTTTGCTTGAGTCATCATTGATTTACCCATTTTTCGATCCGAGACTATTCATTTTAATTTTTAATGTTTGTTACTCGATATAGTTACAAAATAACACTCATGAATGTACGACAATTTTACAACATCCAATTTGATTAGCCAATTTACGACTTCGTCAAAAAATTGTGCTTTTGCACGAATTTACCATCTAATGATTTACGAAACACCAATTCATATAAAAAATAGGGTAATAAAATTATATTCCTTTAATTTGAATCTTACCAAATCTAGACTTGCTTTGTAAACACAGCCGAATGAAAATGCCCGATCAATTTATACGTCTAATAAATCACTCGAACTACACAATTTTGCTGTAAGAAAAACCTAGCCTATAATCGTTACCCTTGTCTTTTTTCAATCAATTTTCATTTTTTTTTCTTTTTTGAAAAATCCTTTTTTTAGCATATCATATCATCACACTAATATGAGAATACTTATCACGGTCTCTGCATCGAATTTCAATGGATTAACCAAGTGATCCACCAATTTTACATTCGTTGACTTTGTTTTTTTTTTTTTTTTTTTTTTTTTTTTTTTTCTTTTCTTTTTAAGTGATAGTCACACGTTAGAGTCGAATCAAATTCTAGTTTTGGATATCCGACGTATACATAGAACACCAATCGTTAATGTGACAGCTACGCAGTCACGTGTTTCTAATCACTATATACTACATGGTAATTAGAAGAAATGTTGTCAATTTGTATATTATTTCGTATAAAAGAGGTAGCACATTCGTTCTAATCATTCACACTTTGGATGACCCTACTAGGAAATGTCTAATTTATCGACTCGGCAATTGTTTAAGCCTGTGGCCCTACGAACTAGCGATTATACAATTCTGAAGTTATCTGCATTTCATTCAAATGTTAATTTTGTCAATTTGTTGGATTAATTTAAACAGTGTTTTATAAATGAAATCACTTTCACTGAATTTATTGTGAAACAAGGATATATTTATGAAAATTAAACATGATTTTAAGAATATTATTTTGTATACAAATATCTTGAAAATTGAAATTAAAAATTAAATTAAAATGAATTTGTCTTCTCTAGAGAGAAAAAGTAGTTTGTCCTCCCTGGAGAAGAAAAGTCAAAAAATGTTTCCAATTGTTTAATCATGCAACTACTTTTATTTTTAAATAGCGATTTTTTTAATTGAACTACATTTAGCTGAATTCCCAAGTCGAAATACACATATTGGCCGAATAAATATTTGAACTTCTCTAAACCATGTACGTTGTTCGATTAATCCAAAAATCTTGTTCTCTTTAATATGTTTAAATATCTAATAAATTAATCAAAGGACACTAACGAATTCAGGTTCTTCGACTACCCTTTTCTTTTCTTTGAAACACGCATTACAATGATTCTTATTTCTTTTTTCGGTTTGAAATATGAGCAGACTATGTGACGCTAATAGGCAATAACATGTGATCGATTCAGTTTTTTCATCGATGGTTGAACCAACTAATAAGATTAATAATACTTTTTATCGAAATGCAATTTTGTCTTCTGTCAATTTTTTTTTCTAGTTCAAAATTCAATTTACCAATTTAAATAGTAATATTATTAGTCTGTATAAAATTAAATACTGTAAGTAAAGAAATCGAGTTAACGTTGCAAAATGTTATTACTTTTTTAATTCTCATTATAATCAGCAAAACCACCGATGAAAACTCAAAATCGTTCACAAACGATTCTATTAAACTTTCTACTTATGTACATTTGTACCTTGGCTAACGTATGTCATCGATTTGATATTCGTCGAGTTTTTCCAGAACCGAAGAGAATGTTTAAATGAATATTTGCCTCAACTGAATTGAATCTCCAGAAATTCCGATAAAAAATCATTCGCATAAAAATGTATATTCGATTCTATACATTTTTACACGAACAATTATTTATTCTTCAATTGATTTTGATCATTTTTGTTTAGCTCATTATTTTGTTGGTACGGCGAAAAACTCAACTCTTCCAATCGTAGATTGTGAAAGACAGCCGGTGTGTGTACCTATTTCTGACGTGGGCGATGGCTCGCTTGTCTCTTCTACAATCTTCTTCGCAATTCATTAACCGTAAACCATTGCGTTTTATGGTTGTACTTCTATACATACATAGGGGACTTACAAAAACGGCACCATAGAAAACAGCTACAACTGGAAGACTAAAGCAAAACACGAAATTGTACTCTTTTCTTTTTTTTCATCTTTTTTTTTCAAAGCTCACTTCTCCATTCATCATATCATATATATTGTTTATACATCTATCTATTAGCATATAATACCATTAAAAAGACAAGCGCGACATCGCACCATGGCGTCGGGAGAAAAACAAAACTTGCACTCAACAGCGTCTTCCGATAAAATTTGTTTCATTCTTATACCAACCAGTAACAACGGGGGCAATGCACATATAATTACAATCACTTACAAGAAGTGAAAATCGGTTCTGCAAAGGCGAAATAATTTCCAAAATCTTTCCCGGGAAGAAACAGCAATCCGCATTATCTTGTGTGTGTATTATTCGTACTTTGCAGTAAGGATCTTCGGTTAAATATATTTTCTTTTTCTTCTTTTTTTTTGTCTTTTTTTCTTTCGTTTACATTGCAATAATTTCTAAGTGCGCCTGAATAAAAACAGTGGATGGATGCGTCTCAAAGAGGGAGATAAAACTGTGAAACTTAATTGGACTGCGCGCGGGGGGAGGGTCGGGAGGGACACTCATTTGAATATGTCCTGAGCTTTGAGGTCCGTAAACTCTCGTCCTCCGAATTTGCCACTTTATTTAAGGACTTATTGATAATCTCTACATTTATATTAGACAATCTATTTAAACATTTTTCTTCATAATTATTTCTCCCCTTTTTTTCTTCTTGTTTCTTATTATTTTTGTTTCTCTTATCCATCTGAAATCGTTCAAACTGGTGATACCGATTCAGGGAAATGGAAATTAATGAGCCTAAGAATCGATGTGAATCGATGTATCGAAATGTGTACTCTTAATTTACTGACCATTGTATACGTCTTGTTTAATATGCAATTTGTTGTAATTAATTATATTATGATACATATTTTATATATAACCAATAAACCTTACCAAAAACATTTGACAATAAACAACGGAAACTAATCGACGCGTCAAAAATGCACTGCTTGATATATATCTATTTATATATATATATTTATGTATATATATTAAAAGAAGAACTTCGATGATAAGTGGATTATAAATGCACGTAATTGAATACAAGACGATTGATTGCCGTTGAAAACGGCTCAACACGTCACGATATTCGATAGCAGGGCTAATTAACAACATCCAGTATTTACCACGCAATTGGAACTGCTCGTGACTCGTTCAATTCTACATTTTACAATACGTTATTTATAATATTAATAATCATGATAATAATAATAAGAATCATAATAATAATTAATAATAATAGTAATAATATTTCATAACTAATATAATTAATAAATGTGTTAATCATTGATTGATTGATTGATTTATTGATTGATTGATTTTATCTACATTAATATTATTATATAAGTAACGATGAAGCTATTGTTTTATTTGGACAATTGTAATATCGATAAACGTTATTAAATACAGTCTGAAATGTGCACAAATTCTCTAATAATTTAAATATATGCATCGCGTTCAAAAGTCGCGTAAAATGAAACCAATCATAAAATGCTGGTTGTTTTCTTGTTTTCATGTGTTCGTTGATTAGCGGTGTAACACATAATAAGTAAAATGGCTAAATTAACTGTACAGCAACAAAGAACGACAACTTGAAAGCGTAAGTGCGTCTCAAAGTGTTATAACTATTAGATTAGGCTTGGAATTAGAGCTAAAATTTGAAAAAAAAGATATTAGACTCAATGTAGAGACAAGACAAAGCAAAATTCATTAATGAATGACTTTCCAACAGAATAGAACAACTAATTTTGATTGTTTTCAATGAAACTTTGTTCAAAATTGTTTCTCTTTTAGAGCGTAACGAATATTTCACAATATCGGCAGTTGATTTGGAAGTTTGCCATTTTTGTTTTTAACTAATTATAGTTTATAGTTGATGAAACGAAACCTCATGAAAATGCTAAGTATCAGTAAAATCAACCCCTAAATGGTCGACGTGGAAATAGAATCTGATTTCTGGAACTTATAATGCGGCATTTTTTATATTTTGTATTCAAGCGAATAATAATAAAACTATCTATTAATTATTCTTAATTAAATCAAGATTTATTTAGATTGAAAATATCCAAACAAGATTAAATATTGTTGAATCTATTCAAGGATGTGATATTTTTTAGAGAATTAGAAACCCTAGTCAAACTCTAGTTTTACTAGACATTAATGCATCTTTTTAAAGGATTCACTATTGGTACCTTTTGATCTAACAATAAAGCAATGCCACATTATAATATTTTGACGAATTTCGATCTGAATAAGTTATCATGTGTTTCTCGATTCGCCTCGTCCGTTGGGCCGCGCTAAATTCTAATTCGTAATCCAGTAATCGCTAATTATCCTAAAATCGAAATCTGACAAATGTGAGATGAAATGTAATACAATAAATTGTAATAGAAAAAATGTAACAAAGACTTAATTTGTACTTGAATTTCACTTCTATCAAATATATCTATATATATATATAGCTTTATCCTCACTAAAGGAAAAAATGATGTTTTTCCATGTCAACTTTTGTCAGACCAATTTCGTCCATTAGAATTGCTTTATATATAAGTTTCTAGTTGTCTACTACAGTTAAGAAAACCTTACTATCTAAGATATAATTTATTTTCGATTATACGCCACTGATGCTGTTTTCCCCTCTTTCCTCACAATGAAACCATTTTTCTATAACCAAACAAAACTTGCTAATATTCTTTTTTGGAGTTTCTTTTTCATGTTCACATAATTCTTACTGTAAAACAGTTTATGTATTAAAAATAATTAATTCAATTGGAATAATGAAAATGAATGTAACATTTTCTAATATAAATTATTATTAAACTTCGATTTGAATAATTAACACTGTACAAAAAATACTTGTAACGTTAAACTATGATTACTTTAGTTGTGAAAAAAAGTTCTGAACTACAAAAAACCAGTAAACGTATCAATTGAAATTTTGTTATATATATTTATATATTATATAAATTTAATATGGGTAGAAAAAAATGCAGCTTTGTATTTATCAATATCCAACGTTCTTTCTTATTTAATTGTTTAAAAAGAATCGTATTCAATTGTCTTTAATTTTAGTAGTGAATCAAGAAAGTTTCAAATAACTCTCGTAGTAACTCAGCATTAACCCGATTTTCCTTGAATTATTAATTGTCAGTTAACTGTAGTAACCTGCTTTCGTCTTACCCATACTCTAAACTCTATTAATTGTTTAACCACATAATCCTTCCTTTTTTGTCTAAATTTTTAATCATATACACGTACACCACACAATTGCTTGTCTAATATACAATAATTATTATAATTCATAATTGTAATATTAATATACATATATATTTGTATATGTAATAATCCAAAGTTTGAATTGTACGTTTATCCACACATCAAAT
The DNA here is from genome assembly GCA_022817425.1 of Gryon sp. ZL-2020. NCBI lineage: Eukaryota > Metazoa > Arthropoda > Insecta > Hymenoptera > Scelionidae > Gryon > Gryon sp. ZL-2020. The sequence continues at coordinate 10,637 of JABFPJ010003055.1, read as the reverse complement.
ACCAATTTCAAAGTACCACACCTTTATAAATCTCTCTTTAGAAAAACATCGATACAAAAAATTTCTTTCGTCTCTTTTTTTTTTTTTTTTTTTTTTTTCAAAGACGGATACGTCATTTCATTCAATCTTTCATAAACATTTTCTCTCACTCTTTTTTCGTGATTTGTTTTCATTTCTCCCCATCTTTTTTTTCTTATATATAATTTTTTTCATTAAAATAGCAAAAGTATAAAAGTTTTATAAAGTAAAAAATCGTATAAAAATTTAGCCTAACCATCGTAAACTTTTACTTAGTACGAGACACAACTTTCTTTTTTTTTGATAATGTTTTTAAGTTTAGCTTTAGCTTCGAAATATAAAAATATAATAAGATAAGTATAAGAAATAAAAAAATATGTATAAATTTTGAACGTCAATAAATTTCTTAAAAGTAAATTTGTTTCTACATAATTGAATTTTTCTTTTTTTTTTTCTCCATTGATTGAATTATTTTGAATATGCTGATGGTGGTAACGTTTTGCGCATGATATCAAAGTCTTAGCTTAGTCTTGAGACTTGATCCATTACGAAAAGCACAAAGTGCGAAGTTATTTGAGATACTTTTAGCTTCAGGCATCTTTCTTTTCTTGTCTGATCGGACTTGTAGTGAGTCAAAGATCAGAGTTGCTTTGTATAATCGAACATCCCATGACATGCCAGAGTATTCCCAAAATCTCACCATCATAATTTATCTTTCAATTATCCTTTCTCTTTGTTTCTTATTTTTTTTTTTAATTTTCACTTTAATAGTTTGCGATAGGTAGGCGGAGTTTTTTTATACTCCATTTAAACCTTAATTTACCATTAATTACACATAATTTTACAATAAAAAAATAAAATTTAATTCTTAATAAAAAAAAAGATTTCATCATATTCGTAAATAGAACCAATACAGAAACTGACTTTAAAGAAAAACTGTTATTTTGCAAGACAAAGTGAAAAATATTCAAATGATCAGATATGAATGTTCCATTTGCCTTAAAAACAAATTGAAAAATTAGTTAATGCAAGTGAAACTTGATACAGCGATTTCTTTGTTTTTAATTTATATTCGATAAAGCATTTCAATATAATGTATTTTCGCTTCATCGAACTGAAAAACAAAGATTGCCATTGCATCAAGATTGGTGTGCATAAAATGAAAATCGAATAGAAGGCGACTGTCATTTGGCACTTCAAGAAATATGTGCGAACGTTGGATTCGAAAAATTCGACGAAAGTAAACTTACCTGCATATTACTAAAATTTTAGCAAAAAACGGACAAAATCTATCTAAGAAAACACGAGTTTAAATACAATTGTTGTAAATTAAAGAGGTACTTAATTGACTGTCATCATAAACGCCAGACGACAATCAGTTTTTGGGGGGTTCGGGCAGGGGAAGGTTGCCGAAGGAGTCAGAAAAGGAAGGGGGGGCGTAGGGGAAGGACGGCCGCTATTGATGGACAGCAACGACCAGCATCGCCAAAAGTGCATAATCCTTAAATTTTGATTGCCTCATCAATTACTATAATAACGGCTTTCGCAAAATTTGTAACTTGTCGCGCCGTTTTTCCATTTTCTTCCACACAGTTTAACGAAAGAATCGAATAAAAACGCGAATAAAAATTAAGTGTTGAGTCTCAACCAGAGTTATATCCTTATAATCGACAATTCCTTGGACTAGTATGATCGAACGGCGCGACAATATTTCAGCACAAATGTCTATTTGTGCGTAACGCGAATTTATTTGAGGATACTCATCTTAAAAAACAACATGGCCGCCTAAACGTACAAACTAATAAAATGTAAAAGAAAAAACAATGTTATCGATCATCTATATAACAAACAAATATATTCTTGCTCTACTCCCCGTTTATGCATCATGAGTTTTCATTAAACTTTTTTTTTGTATCTTTTTCCTCTTTTTTTTCCTTTTACCTTTCCTTAGCTTATATATTTTTCGTAAAGAAATAGAAAAAAATGTCTTACTTAATCACGTTGATTTCACTGGACAAGACGAATTCGGGAACACGAGCCTTACGTGACTAATTTCAACTAAAATTGACTAACTCGTTCGAAAGGACGCCCTTTGTTTGGATGTCAAAGCGATCTTGACATCGTGACACAGGATTCAATAAGACTTGGATTATAACTAAATTTCTGAAGTAAGACTTGTAAGTTAAACGTCCGCCTCTCGAATCCATCTTGACTCTGGTTGTTTAGTTTTCTTTCTTCTTTTTCACTTATTTTTTTTTATCTCATCTTAGCATTTGTCTAATGAAGTAGTAAGGTTGCTCGAAGTAAAGACATCAGCGGATTCGAGGACAGGGGATATTCTCCTATGGCGTTTAGGCGGTCCACTAGATTCTCCAGTTGTTACGGCCACTGACTGTACAGTTGAAATTGTTCGCGGGTGAAGCAGGTAGATAAGTTCTTCACAAAGTGTGCGTCCACGACACGGCAATGCGGACAGGCAAAGACACGACTGTAGTCCGAGTAGAAGTTCAATCGCTGGTGGGGATAAATCAGCGGCTTTTGGCAATTGTTGCACTGCAAAACGAAGCAAAAAAAAAGGAATTTTTGGGGTGAACCTTTCCATGATGGCTATTTTCATTAAAATCAAATTAAACACAATGACTATGTACCTTTAAGCGTTCGGTGCAGCATGGCATGGCGGCAAAAACGTCATAGCTATACATCGTGCCAAGCACCAGACTCGAACCATCCCAGGGTTGTGTGCAAAAACGACAGCGCGCTGGTACGCCACTTCCCTCGATGCAACTCATACACACGGCTGTTAGATACTGGGTACGACCGTCGACCTTGACCTATAACCGAACAAAGAGGACAAAGGTATTTTTCATGCTCATCTTTGTTGTTCAGCGTCGTCACCCTGCATGCAAACGTTTCAACTGAATGAACAAAGAAACTTAATGCACGACGCATATTCGATGCCTTCACCCCTAGTGCGATCACGTGTGCGTTCTTAAATATTCATCTGATTCGATGAGTCGCTGAAAGCTGCATCTGGTCGAATAATATGGATTGATGAATGAAGGATTATTTATTTGTTCTCTAAATTTATAACAAAAGGTTTTTTGTTCAAATAAATATTCATCATCTTTCTTTAATGATTCAAATGATTGTTTATGAATTAACGTTGGTATTAGGAAATGTTGAAATTACCTCAGCGCATATGTACGAATGTTGTTTGGGCGAAAGAAAGAAGGTGCCGTCAACCAGTGGATACCTATCGAAGACTAGCATAGTTGCACGACATAAAATACACGCGACTTTGGACCACTGTAGAGCTGCTAACGTTGACAGGATAAAGCACCTGGTGTCATCATTACCGTGGTTGCCTTCATCTTCCATCTGTAACGAAAAACAAAGAAAAACCCAATTATTATCAATTCTATCAACAAAGTGTAATACTCAACAAATATCCTTAAGCTGATATCTCAGCCGAATTCACTGTATCTGTCTTCATGTAATATATGCTTCATTATCTCAATCTTTTTTTTGCTCTCATGTGACTAAGATATCACCTTAATCATTAGTATTATTATATTAATTAAGATAATATTATCAGACGCAACTGCAGCTGTACCATTTATCAGTTCAATAAAAAAGAAGTTCTTTTCTCGTGTTGAACATTTGACAGAATATCATTAATCCCAACTGAATTTAATTTTAATAAAATTCGGTTTATAGGACGGACAAAATGTACCCTTAAGAATTGAAAAGGGAGGGGGAGTGGCACTTAACTGAAGGGTTCATTTTGGGAATGCAACATTAACATCCCCGCTAAACTTATCTGCAGAAGCATCTTTCGAAGCGACCCTGACCTTTATTATAATAATAGGCCTTCGTCAGCTATAAAGCCCAAACGAAAGATATTGCCGGGCTGTTGTCACGGGAGGGTTTCAACATTCGTGGCACCCCAAAAGATTTTCCTAATCGACCCCCGAGCTTCTGAATATTCTTCGCCATATCGCGACTCGTGAACGCGGGTAATAACGGCGCGATGTCAACAAAGAATCCCAACTGCGTATCCTCCTTGGTCGTTAAACCGTCAAAGGGCGCAGAACAGTTCTTAAACAAATTCTTGGAAGGGGAAAATAAATTATAATTTTTCATTTGTTTATTCATTATTAGAAATATTCCAATTGCTTTAAAAGGTAAATCTGATGCTGTAAGTCAGAGTTCAAGAATTAAAATTAAGGGAAGAAATAAAATAAAATAGGAAACATTGCGTTTCCTTTGAAAAACTTCAAAAGAAACGCGATGACAACGTCATTTATTTTGTTCGTTTTAGAGATAGGTTAGTTTTGTAGATTTGACAGTTGAAGTTGACTAAGCAATATGTTTTGAGAAAATGCAAATATATTTTTCCCATCATTAAGTTTTAACATGAAACAGATTTTCCTTTTATTGCCATTCAAATTCTTTTTGGGAAATATTTGAAAGCATTTTTGCGTTATTAAAATGCATTTCTGTTTGATTCAATGCATCATTTGTTAGTGTGTTCAAAATCATGCATTTTATTATAAATTATAACATTAAATGAAGATTAAGTAGTGTTTGGCCGATTGGATGAAGAAATGCTTCATCAAGAAAAGAGGAAAATAAAATAAGCAAACAAAAGAAAGACACTTTGGTTGAACGGAAGAAAGTAAAAGGCGCTTGGTTTTGGTTTTACGTGCGACGAAGAGTATCTCGAAGGGTTGGAAAACTGAAAAGACTTGAGGGATTGGCCGTAAACTACCCTCGGGGATTTCTTAGCGTTTCTTAAGGACACTCTTATTTGGCAGTTTAACGCTGCATGAGGCAGTCCATAGGCCACGGGGCAATAAATTTGTAACGTAAAAGGCCGCTGCAACATAAAATTCGTCTTCAAAGACTCTGTGCTGTACTTCCACTGGGATGATAAAAAAATAACGCCGAGTAATTGGTTGGCCCATTGTGCCACCGTGAAATAACGACAACAAGCAGGGTAACAATCCATAAACGTAACACTTGCGGCCAATGTTGACCTGACGGTGGTTATAAAAAAATATTGTTTCTTCCTCTGCGTTTCTTCCTTTTTTCGACGAATTCAGAAAGATTAATTGAAATAAATTGAATTGCGTTTTGCTCATCTTTTATTTCATTTGACCGAAGAATCGGACTTTCGAATGCATTATCCAGATCACGTTTTTGCGTCGTCAACTACGGACACAACCTGAATCGAATTCAGACGATCTCTCTTTTACGAATCATATCGAATATTTTATATTTCTTTCAGTTATAATTAGAAATAATTCTACATCTTTTATTTATACCTAAAATTACCATTTTAAAACGATTGTAACTTTTGCTTACACATTACATTTACCCACAAAAAGAATCGGTATTTAAGCACTGAACCCAAAGTGGTTCACGCAGTGATTCAAGTTTGATCATAAATTAAGCTGTGGGCGTACATAAAAAGTCGTTATAGTTTTCGCGAAGCCACAAACCGTTGCTCGTAATTCTTGTCAGACGTACAATTTTACGAGTGCGAGAATCAAGAGCCGCTGTCTATTTGGGCTTTTACGATAATTCTGCCGAATTTTCCGTCACTCGAGTGCTTTCTTATTCTGTTTTGGAAAGTATCCGTGAACGATTGCACGAACAATGTCTGTGTATGGGTGAAAGCGAAAATGTAGTTCGTGTGTGAGTTTGTGAGTCGCACAAATAAGGTCGAATTCGGTTTTTGCGTGTGCGTCTGTTTTGGGGCGTTGCGCCGTTGACCCACTGCTATACTCGCAGACAAAGAATCTCGTCGAAAACGACCCTTATTCTCCGCCAGTAAATCCGCCTTCCTCGCCTTTGATACCACCACAAGTATAACTCCCTTGTTCGCGGCACGCTTCGAGCGCTGAAAATAATCGATGCCACGCCATCCCTGCTGGGATACTCTCCACCTTCATCACCACATCGTTCCAAGCCAAGGGATGGTTTCAAGCGAGAAAACTCGACAACCCAAAAGGGAGACAACAACAGTCGTTCCATGGAACAATAGCGCCACGTCAAAGAGAACGACAAAGACATTTTCTTTATACAATTACATATTTGCGACAATATTTGATGCAATTTTGCAATATCTATTTTCAACATCATTGAATAGATAAATATAATTTATTAATTAGCTTTATAATTTAGCTGTTACATTATAATTTGACTAGAAATATTTACAAACGAAGAAAAGAAGAAGGATTTAAAATATACAAATAAAATTTAGAATCAATCCGTTGGCTAAAAGTTATTTTGAATTTTAATTACAATAAGAACATTATTTTTTCGAAAATTACTGTACCAGATAGCAAAGCAAGGATAAAATCTTTCTTTTATATTTTTTGCAATATTCATACAAGATATAATATCAGATTTGATTTGAATAATATATAATATTGTAATAATTTGAAGAATTCTAGTAGTTCGTCTAATAGTTAAAAAATCAATTGATATTGCAAAAATGACAGAAAATAGATTTATTCTTTACTTAAAGAGATCTAGCGCAATAATTCTTGAGAAAATAGTTTGTATGTGTGTAGAATCTAAATTCTATATTTTGAGATAAAGTATTCTTCTTTTGGAGTTGAAAAGTTAAATTATTCTCGCAAAAATTTTACAAAAACTATTGATTTTCTGAACTAGAAAGTGTTACATACTAATGAAAAACTTGCGAATAAATTTATCATTTTTCCAGAGTAGCTGAATTGGATTTTCTTCAAAAAAATAAATTGTAAGTTCAAGAATAGCTGTCCTATTTTCAAAATTGTATTTTACTTCTGAAAAACTTACAACTAAAACTTTCGATGAGAAAATTCCAAATTTATCTTATAAACTCAATTATTTTTATTCTAAATCATTCGTGTAATAGAATTCGACGACCTTATTTCAATTCTCACGAGATCTTAGCTGGACAACAAAAGGCTTTTTTTTTAAAACGTTATTGAAAATTTGACAAGAACATATTATTACGACCATTATTTATACGATTGAATTGGCACCCTTACATAGGTTTAGAAAATCATGAAAATTATTGAGTAGAAGCTCGACAATTTATGGTGAAAGAACGATTTAGGTTTATAGTTTTGCCACGTGTATGGAAACGAATATCGGAAACAAGTAACGGAGTGGCGACTCATTAAACACGCGCGTTGTCTAAAAACCCCTTTTCAATTTATAGCATTCGACCCTCGATCACGCTGATGTATTTCTGCTGAAATTAAAACTCAACATAAAACCGAATCGCAATGGAAAACTTTTGAATAGCTTGTACGGATAAAAAGCTCAAACTCGAAAAGCTTTCGGGGATGAACAAAAAACGGTAGCCTTTTTTTCTACATTGAAAATATACTTTTAATTGAAATTCATCGGTTCGTTTTTGACAGAAAACTTAAATGTTATCATGCAAAAATGAAATTCTTAATATATTTATTTGCAATAAAGATGAAATATCGCGCAAACAAATAATGAAAATTATTGATCTTCATGAAGACAAAGAAAGAAAAGGAACGGAATGTTTTCCAGTGCTTTCCACCTGGTTGACGATATTCGCACAACCCTTGTCACGAGATCAGCTAAGTGTACTAAATCTGAATTAGGGATAAGAAGTGCGAGAGATTTCATTCTTTTTTAATTTCAATATCTTTTTTCGTGCGATTCAGTGATTCGCGAAAAAGTAAGGGGAGTCTCGATATCTGTGCAAAGAAAGCATATTACATTACACCCGATAGTTAATATCACAGCTAATTCATCATTTTATCTATTTTTTTTTGTTCATTGTACTTAATTTCATTAAGACATTTCGTCGCACTTGAGTTACAACGATTTTCCCTGATTAAGTACAGCAAATTTGTCTCAGCTGTTGCGTCGAGTTCATTCAAATGTTATCAATTTGGGCCAAAAATGGGCAGCCGAATGAGCCTATCGATTTCCCTCGAAATAAAATAAAAAAAGAAGAACCCAAAAAAAAAGTGAAATACTCAGAACACAAAAGAGCCATGTTCTGTTATCCCTTCAATACAGCGGACTAATATGAGACACTCGTAGGGAATTTCAAATATCTCTCTCTGGACAAAGAGCGCGCATCCCAGGAACCTTTTTTTTTGTCATCGAGAGAGTTCCCCCAATTGGAAAGCTACCGTTTCTCACGAGCTCATATAAATTCCGCATTTGCAGGGGTTGTCAGTTTCATTTGCGCCTACTTCCCGGGCCTCGAGACCGACAAAGGGCGTTAATTTTCAACTTGTTTTCTTCGCTGGGTTTCGCGAATCAACCCATCCTAAAATGGGTGTACCAACGCAAAGATGGCACAAACTTTGAGCCTTTCCCTCCTTAAAGCTCTCTCTTTTCTTAACAGTTCTCTCTTGAAAAATTCCCCGTCCCTGTTGGACAGAGTTTTGCCGCCTTTGTGCCAAGAACAATATTAAATCAAAATTTACGGCTGGACTGTCCTCATATTTTCCATCCTTTTATCCAACACCATCGCCCATCGTTTAATTAAATTTCATCCCTTCGTGAATTTACAATAAATGCCGTCTTTTTTTGTTCCTTTTATATGGATTTTATATTCACTTATTATATCATCATATTCATTTTATTTAATGAGAATATTAAAAGAAGTTATTAATATTTTAACAAAAATGCAAAAAACAAACACGAAAAAGAAAAGTTTAAAAAAAAAGTCCTGTACCATCTAGGAGTGAATATGTACCCGTGTAATATGTTCAAAACATTTTTATACCATAATGTAAATCACAAAAGTTTTGGAAAATGTGCACTATATTTATTGTAAAATTTACTTTAAAAATTAACAATTTTTCCTTAATTGGTATAAGATTTTTTTGTTGATTTCTGTATATGGTATCGTACTTTTTCCTTTAATTCTATTAAATATTAATAAATTTTGTTTCGTGTGTAAATAAAATAGATGAATCTACTTGAGTTAGTTGCAAAGCTTCGAACTTCATTGAGGTTTGAAAATTGATGATGGAATACGAGTAACACAGTAGTTGAAGTAACAGCAAGTCCAAAAGGGTCTTTTGTACAGAACCCTAAGCTTTTGAGCAATTGTCCTAATTGCATACCCGGATTCGAAGCTAATCATTTTGAACATTGATGTGGGCGTGATGAACTTGAATCATACTTGGAAGTATCTACGAAAGCCACCCCGATAAGGTATATAGCTCAGAAGTACTTCCCTTTATGATATCATTAATTGGTTTATTCGTTCCTTTAATCAGACACAGCTTTCGATTATATACATTTCATCAGCAATATTTAACGAACGGTCGAGCCAAATCCCGTGCGAAAACCGTTAAGAAAATAATTATAACCGTGAATCGCGTGCGGCCAACTTACGTCACGTGTTACATCGATAATCCGTCTCACACGTGACAAGGCCGTTTATAGCTTCGTTGCCCAATCATTTCGTGTAAATGATTGCTTTTAAATTGCTTTCTTCCAATCAAATGTGCTTACTTTTAATCAAAATTTTAGATTACCAAAAAGTAAAATTATGATAATTTTTCCATTATTTTTATACAAACATTCCATATTTTTGAATAAGTGTTTATAAGTTTTTAAGTATTTAGTTTATTTTAAGTCTTTGCATTTGACAATAAGTTTGCGAAATACTTGAAATTCCTCTTGTCTTTGAAGTACACTTACATTTATTCCAACTCTTTAAAGCTCTGAAGATGTCAAATATTTGCAATTGATATTGATAATTTAAGGGAGATATAAAAAATGTGCAGGATTTTGTAAAGCATATACATTTCATTTCCATTTAATTTGAGTACTTGAATCAAAACAATTTATTCTCAACATCAAAGATCATTCGACCATTTTTCGCGAATATTTCAACGTGAATATTCGTCGAACAAATTAATATTTGACGTACACGCTTCTACAACTTCAAAGGCCAAATTCATTTAGCTGTATATACTCTCATACAAATATATTTCAGAGCACACAGTCGCGCTCTCAGCAAATTGTAAAACGCGTTCGCTTCAACGATCGATCGGCGCTTTAAATTTCGTCGCTTCCGTTTGACGAATAACCTTGAAATATTCATTTTAATGTTCTACCCATTTATTGCTTTGTACAATGGCAGCAACGAAAGGTGCATAAAAGTAAAAGCAAAAGTACAAATTACAAAGAAGAACTTTTTTTTGACAACCATCTCATCGTCATTAGTACCTTTCACAAAATCGATTTATTTCAATAGGTACTTTGTAAGACAAATGATACAATGTTCGCTTGAAATAGAAGTTGCAAAATAAAATACTCGTTTTCAATCAGTGATTTTGACGGTAACTTTTGCATTTAATGATTTGCAATGAAAAATGATGATGATCAATAATAAATAATAAATAAAACTATTAATTATGCAATGACGGAATCTCAACTTTTGCAATACTGAAAGTTCAATAGAAATTTGAAGACTTTCAAAGTTTTTAAGGGAAGTTTTTGAAGTTTCCAAAAAGTTCTGTAGTCGATGTAACATTTCAAGTTTTCGAAACGTTTGAATTTTTCGTTTTTTTTTTTTTTTTTTTTTTTTTTTTTTTTATTTTTAAAAAATT